>KZ069543.1:3465-15291 GCA_002091845.1 Anopheles cracens
CAAACTCGCACCACTGAAATCATCGTCACTAGTAAAGTTAGAAAAATCACTACAAGAAGACAAAGATTGCAATCTTGTTCGCTAACAAACTGAACATCGAATATCTTAGCACCTTCGTTTGCTCAAGTTCGGATCGGCAAACTATGAACGATTTACCCACGGCTTTTGGTTTACGTCCCAAATCTGGAACATTACATTAGAAGTGCAGACTGGCGCCAAGCTATCGGACAGAAAACAAGCGTGAAGAAAAAAAAACAAGTGATTACTCAATTTCCCTACGCAAATCTGACGAAGAATCTTCCCACTGGACTGGTTGTGTGCTTCTCAGACCTCTTAAATGTTTGAAGGCTCCCTTGGATATTGCATAATAGTCGAGCGATCGCGTCTACCAGTGCCGATGAGGAAAGTCGCCTCCTTCGCACCTTTCAGCCCGGAGCTGGTTGATGGACCTTTTTATGGCCAAAACCGTTCAATGCTCTTCGTACTAGATTCACGTGCGCCTTTGTGTTCGCCAGCGTAAAATGGTGCAAATGAGAAAAGTAAATCGATTTCGCTTTTGCATCTTGTTTCCTTTGCTGACCAGTTGGTTTCATTTTTTACGCTACTATCGTACGATGGCTCATTTAAATGCAAAATTAGATGCTATTTTGAGAGCAGAGAAGGCAGAAAATGTGCGATAGGCGATACGCTCCATGCTGTAAGTCAATGAATTATTGAGGACATTGTAAAAAAAGAACTTTACCAAACTGTTTATTGTTATTATGGTGTGCTGGTTTCTTGCATCTATAATCGATCGTCTGATCGATATGTAATATTAAAGTTATTGACAATTTTGATTATTCTAGTTTGCATATATTGCGGACGCTTATGCGTCTCACAATGTAGTAGTGTATCAAATATTATATAGCTACAAATCTTATTTTGTGCTCGACACAAATTACAGAATTAAATGATAAAATTGTTTTGTAGCATTTTAATCAATCTCACAAGCAACGCAGCACCATAAATGGCATGAGTTATAGTTCGGCAAGTTGTTTTAATGAGTGACATTATTTTCTAAACAAAACTGCTCGAAACTAACCATTCACTCGGATAAACAGTGTGAATCAGTCAAGTTGAATTGTGGTTTCAAACCTGTCACTAAATAAGAGATTTCCTGAGAAACAAGTCCGTACCTTAGCGAATTCCGCATTGTGTGCAGAGCTCATCGTCAATGCTGGTGCATTTCATTCACTCAAACGAAAATTCGCTGTATGTTGCACGGTAGTTGGTGGGTGAGACTGCAGCTTTGCATGGGCAATTCAAGAGAGTCCCACCACTTCCAATGTCGATTGACGATGGTGATCGTAGCAAAGGCATTGGGTCGCAGCGCGACAAGTACGGTTACTGCCTTGCTTTGAAACAGAGAAACCCAATAATTAGAGAGCGGTGTGTTAGGAGACGGATATACTAGCCAATTTTGGTGCCAAAGTGCCACATAGCGGCGTGATACAAATTGCGAACGGAATTTGCAAATTCGATCACGATCGCACATTGTTCATTTCGGCGCCGCGAATCTTGAACGTGATGAGCACACTCGCTGAGAGAGAAGATCAAGGCCACTTGGCTGTAGCAACAGGGACGGCACGAGCCTTATGGCTGTTGGGTTTGGAACTTGATATGCTGTTTGATGATTTAAGGTGCGAACCTGAGATCAAAAGGTCAGGTTCATTCACGTTGCGTTGAATTTGGACCAGATTTTGCTTCCCGAAATGCAAAGCTACGCCGATGAGCGGAACCGATAGTCTCTGGACGATTCAACGGCTGATCAAATCATCGTCGCCAGATTGCCCTCGGGTCAAACGCTACTTCAGTAGCCTCTTGAATACTATCTGAAAATCATACTCAACTTTACTACGGACATGCACCAATCCGTTTCGATATGCCATTGAAGATGTTCGTTCTTGAGTGGTTCGGCAATCGTTTGGAGAACCATTGTTGATTAATATTGTTACACGCTGCTTAAACAGAAGGTGATCAGGGTGGCATTAAAAAAGTAGACAAACGCAAGTGCGCTTAATAAACTGAGGCATGCTTTAAGCAGCTATTCGCTATGGTCACGTGTCTATATAATGATTTGAAGGATATTTATCGCGGGATGGAGAAAATTATATCTATGCGGGTTAAATTTCGTGTGCGTAGGAATAATTTAAAGGATATGTTTTAAAATTAAGTCTAATTAAAAACGTAACATTCAATATAATACATAACCAAAAATTTTAAATAATGAAACAATCAATCCCCAAACGATATAAACGAATGAGATGCAAATAATTATGAATTTGCGATAAGTCGACACATCCTGTAGTCTTATTCGGCCAATCCAAGCAGGCATTGAACAGAGAAGGTTGTTCCAATGGCAACGAGGAGTCAAGTTATATTTTGACTCCGGATGTCACACCTATAGGGGATTGATGAAACTTTAGCCAGGTCCGGGTAACAAGCATGACGTTTACGACGGCAGAGCCTTCGTCATCGAAATAGGTTCAATGTTAGCGCTCGTACAGCAGATGGAGCATAGACAAAGAATGATTCTATGCAACTGACACGAACGATGTTACTAAGCAGACTGAGATGGAATATACGCGCTTACACATTTGGGTGGAGATGGAACACCCAACCGCTTTAGGCGCTGCATAGGATCGCCTCTTAAGGTAGTCACGATTTTCGTTTGTTTTCATCGCTCTAAATGCCACAAATGCTCGTAGCTGCATCGTACAGAATCCAAAATCACTGAGAGAGCTGATTTGGAACAGCCCCTTGGAGCAGCTAAAATATTGTATTTGAGTGATAGACACGTGACAGCACACTTGTGTCGAGGAAATGATCTGAAATAGATGATTTCGTAAACTATCAAATTATGTGAACGGGCAACTGAATAAGGTAAAATTCTTCGTGTGGCCTCAAACCAGATTTTGAGGTATTATATATTTTACTGTAGTAATGTAGAAGCTAGCTCCATTAGGTTTCCATTGAATAATCGAATAATAAAACAAAGCAGTTATAAGTTTTCTAAACTATACTGCTCTCTGACTGCACATTGCAATTCTGATAATTCTTCGTAATAACCATTTACGTGATATCCACCATAATTCCACCACTACACCGCGAAGTCCTGTACCAACTGCCAAAAATCGTCTTCTTCTTTTTGCAATTGTACCATACATTGAAAAAACGAATGTATTAAAAAAAAAGTAAATTTTTCCTTCAACTTTCATGATTTTTAACGAAATGGTCAAGGTTTTCTTTACGGAGTGTCTTCTTAACAGATCGGATACGTAACGTGACGAACATAAAAATAAATACTTAACCATATAGACCGCGGACGGAGAGCGACCAATATTTCGATTTGGTTGAATTAAGATTGGACACTGCTACTATGAATATTGAAACCATCTTCATGGTACTTAACAATGAGCATCTGTTTTATGGTTAAATGCGTTAAAATAAAAAAAGGTTGGTTGACTTTCAATATGCCCAATCTTTGGTTTTTTTTAACGAAGCAATTTGGAGAGAGATTTATTATGTTGTAAATGGTGATTATTTCATAGTGCATACTGAGAAAGTGAAGGTAATATGGTAAGCAAGAAACAAGCGAAACGGGTTTGTTTAAAAGACTTCAGTTTCAGTTCTTTCAACCTTGTTAAATTACCCTAGATAAGGTAACATTTTCGTTCATGACATCTACACATTATATTTTTTGTACCATATAAACTTGCTTTTAGATTATTATTATTAAACTAAGATATAGTAATGAAAGGTTTTGGTTCAAATATAAGTAATCAAAGCTATACCTAGATCAATTTTAGTGTCAATTTGGTAGTGGTAGTAATAGTAGTAATAGTTATTATAGTAACAGTTTATGTTATTCAAAACTATTATAGAGATACTAGTGTAGTAATTATCATGCTAGAAATCATAAAACAGATCACCTTGCAGAAAACATAAAAAATGCTTTAAGTAAAGTCGTGCTCTAGTTCAACTAGACTCAACTGCAACACTCTAATCTAGATAGTGCCGGTCAATCTCGGAGCAGTATGTCATTGTGTAGCCATCCCATAGGAGCGCGTTGTGAAATCTTTGCAGTGTAACCCTTCCATTGCGATCTTCTCCCACTGTTGGATGGTAGGTTCACTTGTTTAGTGTAAAGCATGCTACACCTTCCACTAATGAACAAACTCGCAGCAAACTCATCACAGGAGCACATCTCTCTCGCACAATCGATGGAAGTAATCGTGGTGGGTGCTTGATGATGAGCTTCTAAAATCGGTAAAACTGAGCTCTCCCTTTTTTCGTTGCACTGCATCTTGGATGGATGAACCATGGATGAACCACGGTACCCTCTGACTACGATCCACGGTAAGTTTTTCTCACAATATCTATCTCATCACCTTCCCAATCCGTCCGTCACTCGAATATAGCTCATAGTTGTGTGTGAGTAACTTCTCAACACAGCTTCGCATGGTGAGGCGCCTTTCACGTGTACGAACGTGTACTGCACCGCAACAACCAACGCTTTGAGGCGGTAGAGATGGCAGCGTAATTACTGCCATCATATTAGCAGCCGAGCATCTTCGGTGGAAGATGGCACGGTACACATTGTGTTGTAGGCAGCCGCACACAGATACAGCGGCGGATCTGAGAGAGCGGCTGCTGCTTTTCGTTTTCATTAGTTTTGGTGTTTTTGTGAGTGCAGAAACAAACCTTCGAAATCAAAACATGCTGGTAAAGGCCATGTTTATTATGAATAGTTTAAAATGAATAGTAAAGACCTTATGATCATGTACGATACGGCATAGAATACTGGTTAAAAGTATAAAAACTTAAATGTTATCGCTATATATATATCTTGATTTGCTATATCTTGATTTTCTATTCGTATATCTTGATTTGATTTTATTTTCTGTAATTTTATTTTTGTTACATAAATAGTTATTGCATGTATTACCATATCACTTACATTTTGCGTGCATCACATTTTACTAAAAATTTTAGAAATGCTCAATTGCTGCCAAGATTAACAATATACATTCACTGTACATAACGAATAAAGCGATAAAGTTGAAAAATAAATTAACGACAGTGTGTGCCTCAGTGCTTGATGAAGCATTTAAGATTCATCTATTCATATTTAATATTTTCTACTGTGACGATAACGAAATTAAAGCAAAACCGGTAAATGAATGTTGCGAATTGTAATGTGATGAGGCACATTAAAATCCACTCTATCAGCGTGAGAGGGTACCTTTTAACAAAACCTTACATTATGCACTCATTGTCTCGTGTTTTGAAATTACAGCATATTACTTAAGCTATCTTTTCGCACAGTGTAAACTCTTTTGTTCATATCATAAAAAACGACCCAATTAAAAATCGCAAACCGCATAAATATTCGGACAGGATATTTAGCATTTAGCGCAATATATTTAGCCCGTAACATAACGATATTCCATGAATTTCAAAAGAATCGATTGGTGTTAGTGCAAAACTGAGTTGAGTAAACAGGTGCAGAACATCAAAATACAGCTGGCTTCTATTTTTGCCGAATTTTATAGATGCATGTATTGACATAGTTGTACGTGGGATTTTTAAGAAACGAATTGATCTTACCAACACTGTACATCAAAAGGAGGGTAACAATTACGTGAGCTTATATTTGAATAATAAATCGATCGTTTATACAATTATTTACCACGAATCCTTACCGATCCAAAAAATATGCAGTATTTAATAAGAGACTTTTGTAAAAAAAATCCTTTTTGGATATAAGAAATCCTATTTTGTGAGAACAACTTTATAATTATTTATGTTGGTTCATAATGTTTCACATGATTAACATAAAAATGCTGACCATAACATTCTTCCGTCATAACTTAAATAAAATGGCAAAAATGCATTGTTGTCAATAGAATGTGCTTAGCTTTTTTTCATTTTCAATAGTCACGATCTGCAATAACTAACATCGAATAAATTATACCCGCGAGTTATTCCCTTTCTAACCGATGCATCACTATTTCAAAGCGATTTTGCTTAACATACATTAGTGTGAGTAAAGGCCATGTTTATTATGAATAGTTTAAAATGAATAGTAAAGACCTTATGATCATGTACGATACGGCATAGAATACTGGTTAAAAGTATAAAAACTTAAATGTTATCGCTATATATATATCTTGATTTGCTATATCTTGATTTTCTATTCGTATATCTTGATTTGATTTTATTTTCTGTAATTTTATTTTTGTTACATAAATAGTTATTGCATGTATTACCATAAGAAGTGTATAACAATTCTATTATGTTGAAGAATAGTGCGTGTCTCGATGCGATAAAAACCTCTTTTTCTGGTAACGAGTGTTCAGTGAAGTTTTCCAAAAGTGTTCAATTAACTAAAAGTAAAGCAAGTTAAATGTACTTAGCTGGCCCGCTTTAAAAAGTACTAAAAGCAAGCAAGTTAAAGTCAACAATAGGCTGTGACGATAACGAAATTAAAGCAAAACCGGTAAATGAATGTTGCGAATTGTAATGTGATGAGGCACATTAAAATCCACTATTTAGTGTCAATTTGGTAGTGGTAGTAATAGTAGTAATAGTTATTATAGTAACAGTTTATGTTATTCAAAACTATTATAGAGATACTAGTGTAGTAATTATCATGCTAGAAATCATAAAACAGATCACCTTGCAGAAAACATAAAAAATGCTTTAAGTAAAGTCGTGCTCTAGTTCAACTAGACTCAACTGCAACACTCTAATCTAGATAGTGCCGGTCAATCTCGGAGCAGTATGTCATTGTGTAGCCATCCCATAGGAGCGCGTTGTGAAATCTTTGCAGTGTAACCCTTCCATTGCGATCTTCTCCCACTGTTGGATGGTAGGTTCACTTGTTTAGTGTAAAGCATGCTACACCTTCCACTAATGAACAAACTCGCAGCAAACTCATCACAGGAGCACATCTCTCTCGCACAATCGATGGAAGTAATCGTGGTGGGTGCTTGATGATGAGCTTCTAAAATCGGTAAAACTGAGCTCTCCCTTTTTTCGTTGCACTGCATCTTGGATGGATGAACCATGGATGAACCACGGTACCCTCTGACTACGATCCACGGTAAGTTTTTCTCACAATATCTATCTCATCACCTTCCCAATCCGTCCGTCACTCGAATATAGCTCATAGTTGTGTGTGAGTAACTTCTCAACACAGCTTCGCATGGTGAGGCGCCTTTCACGTGTACGAACGTGTACTGCACCGCAACAACCAACGCTTTAAGGCGGTAGAGATGGCAGCGTAATTACTGCCATCATATTAGCAGCCGAGCATCTTCGGTGGAAGATGGCACGGTACACATTGTGTTGTAGGCAGCCGCACACAGATACAGCGGCGGATCTGAGAGAGCGGCTGCTGCTTTTCGTTTTCATTAGTTTTGGTGTTTTTGTGAGTGCAGAAACAAACCTTCGAAATCAAAACATGCTGGGTTCAGAGGAGGAAAAAATCCGCACACACGGCTGCGATTTGAAAATATCAGTGGGGTAGAATGGCCTCTCACCGGATGGAATGTTCGCATAAAGGCTGGTCACAATGTAGAACCGAGCAATAGTCCATCTCAGGATACGATCGTGTTCACATCTGATATAGCTACCTGCTATAAAGTGCTGCTGAGCGCCGGTCTTCATAATACTAAGTTTTGCTTCGAGAACAAAGTGATTTTATTTTTGTTTATTCTAACAAGTGCCACAAAACGAGTCGTAATGAAGTTCCTGGTGAGTAGTGATTGTTCTTGTTTCCGTTCCTCGACAGAAGTGTATAACAATTCTATTATGTTGAAGAATAGTGCGTGTCTCGATGCGATAAAAACCTCTTTTTCTGGTAACGAGTGTTCAGTGAAGTTTTCCAAAAGTGTTCAATTAACTAAAAGTAAAGCAAGTTAAATGTACTTAGCTGGCCCGCTTTAAATTGATTTTCTATTCGTATATCTTGATTTGATTTTATTTTCTGTAATTTTATTTTTGTTACATAAATAGTTATTGCATGTATTACCATATCACTTACATTTTGCGTGCATCACATTTTACTAAAAATTTTAGAAATGCTCAATTGCTGCCAAGATTAACAATATACATTCACTGTACATAACGAATAAAGCGATAAAGTTGAAAAATAAATTAACGACAGTGTGTGCCTCAGTGCTTGATGAAGCATTTAAGATTCATCTATTCATATTTAATATTTTCTAGCTCGCCTGCTGCTTTAAACCTTTGCAGTGTATGCAATAGGCAGTAACATACTCGTAGTAATAACTTGCTCCCACCCTTTGTTTAAATGACATCTTTTCAAAGTATCCGTAATAATCCCAATGATAGACAAGAAGTGTTGTGGGTTTAATTAAAAAAGACGCTGAATTTTCGGTCTACCATGCAAAGATTTTCCAAAACGTGTTTGCAAGGTATATAAATTACCTATTCGCGTGTATTTAATATCGATTTTTATCATATTGGAACCATCAAAACATTTACCAGAATGATGAAATCTAACCGACATTAAAGGACTGTTTCATAGTAGCGGCTTTCAAGATGAGTGTTTTAGTGTCAGATTAACTTGAAAAAAAATAAAATGCAAATCTTAATTCTTTTTTTCTTTTTGAAAAAGAAAAAAAGATAAAAATATCGAAGAGAAAGGATTTTTTAAATTCATTCTTAAGTCATATTTTTTATACATTCTCAAGTCTGAGAAGGATATATCGTTAACTTTTTGACTCATTCATTTGGTTTTCGAATTTAACGACGTATTTGAATCATGTAAATTCATCCATCACATAACTCTAAAATCACCCTTCGTATGATGAGCTCATTCTTAGCCCATCTAATTCCTACAGTTGGAAAGGATGTGTATCTGGTACAACGTGATAGAGCTTTTCGTTTATTTGTCTCTTCAAATGTTTGTTTTATTCGCAAAACCAAGCCTTTTAGTGCTGTCACTCAGTGTAGATCACTATTCGGCAAAAATTTCGTATGAATGTTTCTGCTTGTATGCAAACCTATATGTGTATGTATAGTCCAGTCTACAACGATATGGAACATGTAATCTTATATCAGCAGACACTGTTGAACATAGTGATAAATTCGTTCGATCTAAAAATATGTTACAGTCCGGTTTTATAAATAAGCTGTATTAGGTAGTCATTAGTTCCAGTACTTCAAATACATAATTATATCGCTCGTTGTAAGTAATTTCTGCCGTTGAACAGCTTATTAGACTAATTTTCACCACCATAGCCTTTTCGTTCAGGGGAGACGGTCCAGATGGATTATGTTACCGGTCCTGCCGTTCAAATCGGCTACTTGATAGCTGCGCCGATTAAAACGGCAGGACCGGTAACATACCGGACATTACCGGTGAAAAATTGTAATATTGTAACAATTGTTTCACCCAATCAATGCGTCAATTTTAGCAAATAATTTTCTAGCTTTGTAATGTATCCAGTGATGTACCCAATTCTAATATATTGTGTATAATTTAACAGTTTTTGAATACTGGTATTATAAGTCATTAGTGAGAAAATAACAGAATTATTAAGTTGACTCACTTGCGTACGGTAACGGTTTTTAAAAGAGTCTGGACTATAAATATGCTGTCTCAAAATTATTATCGTGAAACATTACGTAACCATATTAGTAACCACATAGAAGTATCGTTGGCAATAATGGTATTGCAATCGATATGAATGTCAGTTTATATATCCTTTTGAAATAATGTAATAAGTTAACTGTTTAACTTGTTGTTCTTCTTTATCACGTCAATATTTTCAATAGTGTTTTCGTCAGAACAGTCTGACAGTCTTCCACGAATATGTTGGAAAGCTAACTGTATATTGTTACTTTCATTAAAATATGGAAGTAATATTATATATGACTTAAAATATTGATTTACCTTATTGAACAAAATTTTATTTTAGAAAAACAATAAAAAGCGGCTTTATATGTTCACTGTCAAAACAAACGTTCTGATAGCAAAACTTCACTTCCTTGAACAAATGGTAATTTTTCCATGACAATCTGTCAATCTGTCAAATTGACATTTTCAAAGATCAAAGTCAAAGTTTGTAGATTGATTATCGGTTTGATAACGATTCTTGGTGACACATGTGCCGCTTCTGAAAAAATATCGTCCGATATAATATTTAATTTAAATTATTGTCCATTCTCATTTATGCACGCTTTACCTCCTATAGACTCTCGCAGTTTGTTTTGCTGTGGTTTTCGTTGAGACGCTAGCCCAAAACAACCAATATCTGCCTCCGGACAAGGGCTATGCATACGACAAGCCGAACCAGCCTTTCCCCTCTTCGCCACAGCCACAAAACATTCCTCGACCACAGCCCACTCCCGGTCGGCCAGCACCATCATATGGACCACCCGCAGATGATGTTAGTATACTTATTTCCCTAATTTCTTTGAGAACATGTAATCTGATGTTGTGTAAAAATATTGTGTGGGTTTATTTTCACAGCATCACCATGAACCGGGCATGCCTTTCGATTTCCAATACAATGTGAATGACATTGAAACTCAAAACGATTACTCTCACAAAGCGGTAAGCGATGGTGATGTGACCCGTGGTGAATATCGTGTTCAACTTCCCGATGGACGTACGCAAGTTGTGCGCTACACCGCTGATTGGAAGAACGGCTACAATGCAGAGGTAAGAATGCTATATAAAAATATGTGTCGTGAATATATTTAATATGTACTATTTATATAAACTTAGGTGTCCTACGAGGGTGAAGCTAAATATCCCGAAGGTCCCGGCCAGGGTGGTGCCAATGCTGGGGGGTATAAGTACTAGGAAGTGATAAGCATTACTATCATCGCTCATTTGATTCTGTGCTCTTGGATACATTCGTCCACACTCGCGTCTCATAAGACTAGATTTTTCTAATGCAAATTATCAAACGATCTTTATTTCATGAAAGCTCTATCATTCCAGCTCCAGTTTGAAATATGATTAAGTCATCGTTAAAATAAGATAGTCATATCCAAATAAAAGTCAGTAGTTGCACTCCTGTAGCATGCAAGCTATGGCCTCATTTAGAGATTCAATTTCATGCCCGTCATTAGAGATTTCGTGGCCAGTTGTAACGAAATAAACTATGCATCGGAATAAGTTTCGTTTCAGAAAGTATAATCATTATTAATTGTTCTGAAGACTCCAGCTCGCAATAGCCAAATCATTGTACAGAATTCATTATGTCACAGTGTATGTTTTACAGTTTTGCTTTTAATACGGTTAGTCGTGAAATCAAAAGACATTTAGAAAGCATAGAAAAGATCTAATGTTAAAAAATGCTAAAAATTGCTTTGTATTATTCGCAAAATGTAACATGATGACATGTTGTGTGTTTGGTACAAAGAAGTAAACATTGTGGAATTACCTTGTGGAATTACTTCTTCAAGAATTTAATCTGACAAGTTTTTGTCTAAATCCGAAATCATAATTGAAATAATATTACAAATGATTGTTCTTTGATGCTTCTTTCAAGAGACTTATTGAAACGGCTTATTATAGGGGAAACTAGACTTAGTAGACTTAAACTAATTTGAGAACGAACGGTACATAACGTATGCATTAAAAAAAGCGTCAAAATGCTTCGATTTTTCATGAGATTACCATGCCACCCAGTGCTCGGTCAGTGGTCAATGTATACTTGTTGACAACATACTGTCAAAATTTGGCGCCTCTATCACTTCATTTACATTAGCCATGGTCAAAACAGCGAAAGAACTCCATTG
>KZ069543.1:16550-27625 GCA_002091845.1 Anopheles cracens
TATATGGGACGAACATGCAATTGTATGGAGTGATAATAGGGATAGTTTATCATCAATAAGGATTCAGTACGAAGACTGACCGAAAAAACCCCGGAAAAATGTTGGGCAAACAAACAACCAACAACACAACCGTTCCCGAGGAAGATGTTCTTGCGACTCAAAATCAGCGAAAAGGAGATGTCACGTCCCTCTTCTTTTCATCGTGGCTGGCATTGACCGGCGAGATTTATAGTACGGAGTGCCTCCCAGAAGTTCATTACTTCATAAAAAAAACTACTGGACTTATTTATACCAACATAACTGATTTTGGCGTTCAATTTTGTGTATACCTATTTGCTATTTAACTGCTATCGATGTCGCTTTTCCTATGTAAAGCCATGTGGCTCGACCGTTTGCTTTGACGTAACCGACAGTAATCGTCGCAATGATTATCAGAATTGTAATTCTCAATTATTTTCCTCCTGCACTAACTCCATTTCCAAAGGATGCTCTCAACAATGGATTCGCTTTCTTACAACAAGTTTTTTATCCTATTTCAACAAAATAACTCCAATTCAGCGAATATCTCATTTGTCACAAAACACTTACCTAAATAATACTTTGTTTAATTGTTAATTGGTTAAATAAAATACACTTATTTATAACGTTTTATTATTATTAGACCCATTTTTATACTGTGCTTTGTATCTAAATAGTTATTTAATTAAATTAACAATCTATGTTTAATTTTCGAATTGACATTAACATACCTTTCACTTTCAGTATGTGATAAGATAATTATGTGTGATATGCAGTGATATGTGTGAGTTGTGCATTATGCTCCTGCTGTAGGTTTAACCCCAAAATAATGTTTGCTTTTCGAAATATTTTACTTTGAAAATTTTAACTATGTCCTAGAATAATGACAACATGTTTTTAGAATTAAATTGAATTTATTTGTTGTATGATTTATAATAGTTATAATAATTGTCTTTTTGTAGACACTACGTTATAAATGTGCTAATGATATATGACAATCAATCAAAATATATGTTGTATCCACTAGTGTATAAACATTACTAAGCGATCATTAGTTAATGATTCGTCAAAACTGGTAGTATATAATGGTTGATTGGTAACAAGGCATCATTAAACTAAACGTGCCTTGAAAAGACTCAATGCGCAACGAGTGAATTGTGAACGACTATCGGTCGATCGCATGGGCTCGACCGATTGGTCTATTGCATCTTTTTTGTCGTCGGGCGATTGGCACTATATGTATAAATCCAATCACACCATCCGAGAAAATGCATGGATGTGATCTGCAATCAACGACACCACAGTGATGTAGGTCTGGTTGCTAATCTTTAACGTTAATCACGATGCAATCACCGCTTCGAGTCTGTGGTCTGTTTTTCGTAATCAGAACGACGTTCTTTCACAGGCAATCGATTGTACATTTGCTTTCGGTGGTGCGATATCGCCTAGGTCCTATCAATGCCCATCTGACAAGGGTTGGAAAATGTTGTCATCGAAGTGCCACCATTACCACCAAACAGATTGAGAATGTTCCTTCACACTAATGAGGATCTGGTAGGGAGGAACCCATCGTCGAGTCCATTCTATATTTCAATTGAAGAAGATCAATTGCCGATCTTGATACTATGCACCGGTGAGAGGTTCGAAATTGGAACAAAAAGTTCGTATAAATAGTTTGGTGACTAGCGACAGTCGATCAGTGCACACCTCTCAGTCCCAGTGAAAACTGTCTAGCTAGAACCGCATCGTAGTGTTCCAAGAGGATATAGAAGACGATTTTAAATAGAGTGAAAATCTATCGTGAATTCAGTGAATATCAATACAAAAATTAATATTCAAAACGTGTTTCCAAATACCTCTTTGATCAGAAATCGGTGCTATATTCTTGTTATCTTATACTGTGAACATAATAATTAAATAAGGCTGCAGGAATCAGAAATGATAAAATTCATAAAATGTTCCGGTGTACTAAAGGTAGCTATCCCTCATTTCTTAACATTTTCAATCCCTACCTAAATAATGCCTAGCATGGTAGATTCCCGATAATGGTATACAGATGAATTGAAGTACAAGTATTCTGAAATTCCGGATCCTCAAAAAGCCAAATAGTTAGTGAATGAAGTTTCCTCGAGTTTTTCTGTAAAACGTAAACAATTTTTGTGAACACCCTGTAGAAAAGCTTAAGTGACATGCTCAAAAGTATACTCGATATTGAACACAAAATAAAAAGCTCCAAGCTTAAGAATCGAAAGTTAGAGTTATTATTGAAATGGATTGAAAAATTTCAAGCAATATAAAACAATATTGTTGCTTTTCCTCATTTTTCTTCCAGCTTTGCTGCTATCATCTGCTAGTTTCTGTAATTATAAACGTTAGGGCTGAGGCTCCCATCAATTCGTACTTACCGCCTGCACATGGTCATGGCCATAATGGAGATGGAGGGCATCACGATGATCACCATACAGACTTAGTGCCACCGTCGAGCAGTTACGGAACTCCTGATTCGAGCTACGGCCCTCCACATCATCAATCAGGATTTCATCCAGATCATCACGAGCATGACGAGCACCACGATCACCATGATAATCACGATGACAGCGGGTCCTTTGAAGATGTAACTATTGATTGTGCCAATATTAGCTTCGCTAAACTTATCTATTTGGATAATTGATTCGCAGGAGCCAGCAAAGTATGAATTTAGCTACGAAGTAGATGACGAAGATGCTGATCTATCGTTTGGCCACGAGGAAATGCGAGATGGAGACTACACTACTGGAAAATACAATGTGTTGCTTCCAGATGGCCGTCGTCAGGTACCTAGTTTAGTTTAGATAATACCTACTACTGGTACAATTATATCATTTTTCTTATACGTCATCCTGTTCACTGCCAGATTGTTGAGTACGAAGCAGACCATAAAGGATATAGACCGAAAATCACATATGAAGGAGGAGATGAACACCCGCATCACCATGATCATCCCCATGAACACGGACACGAGCACGGACACGGTGGTTATTCAAAAGAAACTCCACATACTCAGCTCGGTTATCCCAAGGAATCGCATCACGATTTCGATCATAATGGTATTGCTCATGGTTCTACCGAGTACGATTCGCATGGGCATGATAACGGGCATAGTCGAGCAGATCACGGTATTCATGACGGTCACCGAGGTTATGATAACAACGCTCACGAGTATCACAGCAACGGCAACGGACATGGGCACGGACATGGGCATAACGGACATAATGGCCATAACGGACATCATCACAACGGGCACAACGGTCACCATCGTAGAAGAAGCAGCAACAACAACAACCACCATCACCCAACGATCCATCATACCAGCGACAACCATCATCATAATGGATATCACTAGAATCAGAACGAAATAGGACTCTCGATTTATCAAACGAACACCCTGTAGAAAAGCTTAAGTGACATGCTCAAAAGTATACTCGATATTGAACACAAAATAAAAAGCTCCAAGCTTAACAGAAAAGCTTCAAATGAAAGCTCGTGGCGAATCGAAAGTTAGAGTTATTATTGAAATGGATTGAAAAATTTCAAGCAATATAAAACAATATTGTTGCTTTTCCTCATTTTGTTATGTACATTCAAGATAATCTTCTAAATTTGAACAATAATAATTTTATAATTATTGGTACCAATGTAACTTGCAGGAAGATAAAACTGCTTTAATTAATTTATTGAAAAATTAAAATACTTTCATTTTTTACATTTATTTTAAATATATTTCGATGGATGAAATATAACCCAGGTACGATGGAACATTGCCAACAAGATCAATTATACACAGTATGATAAACACTGTTGGTAGACAGCGAAAGAACTCGATTATGACAAAAATGACAGATGCCATTTGAATGAGAGCACGCTTCTGGGATCTGAACCTTGACCTACACTATAACGTTTCTAGATTTACTACTCTGAACAGATTCACTATCCCCATTGCGGTGTAAACCCGTGAGCACGTATAACGCGTCTGTTAGACTACCATAGTAGTCGTCATGAATTTTGTAGGAAGATACTTTCAAAATTCTGCTCCCAGGGTCTAACTGCGTCGAGCCGGCAAGTACCTTCCGTTCTATTTGCTTACTTACTGCATAATTTGGAAAGTTGCTCCATTTGCACTGCCTCTATCTACCTGAGGATTGCAAAATTCCACTCAACTTCAGCCGTTCGTGGAGTGATGCTTCATGAATAGCGGTATATGAAGATCATTCTAATTTGTTTTTTTTTTAATACATACATTTTAAACTATTACAAACCATCGTAGCGTAAAACCCTACTACCGTAAAACACTGAACCTTCGAGGGCGTTTAATGGACATCAATGCGACACGCCATTCTTTTAAGTAATGTGTCACAAAGTTCAAGGAGAATAGATATGCGTCACAAAACTACCGTCTTCTCAATACCTGTTCAAGGTAGCTGGTTCATGACGCCAGCAGGAAAATCATGTGTGGCATATGTAGGCTCGGTGCCTTTTTTGTCGGTCAGAAAAAGTCTTTTTGGTCATTAACACAAAGCAGACACTTCCTTTCCTCGCTATAAGTGTAGTATAATTCTCACACTTCGACATTTAACATAAGAGACTGGATTATGCTTACCAAAACTCAACGGGATGTTCGATTTCGGTGTAGTTTTTAACTCGCTGCGGCTCAATTAGTGATGCGTTCCGTAATCACTGCTAACAAAGAGGAGCAATTTAATTAAACCGATTGCAACCAAAAAACATAAGCGATACATAAAAAAGGAACGTGCTCGTTTCTGTGAACTTGTAAACAGTCTCTCGCGTAAGCACTTTTGCTGAATGTGGAATGGAATGCTATTATTTACCTTACGTTCACCTCGCCTTCACAGTGATCAAGAAATATTTCGAACTGTTCTGTTGATTTAGCATTCACAGATCGTTCAAGTCAAAAGAGATTACATAACAGCGACGATGCACCAGCATAAGTCGTCCAAATCTGTACCATCAATTTTGAAAGGATTCTAGTGTACGATCGAAACAAAAATGAGTACCGCCCTGATATTAAAATAAATAGCCAGAAACAAACGGAAATGGAAAAATAATACATGTAAATATATTTATTTGAAATTCATGCAATACAAAACTAGCTAAAATGCACATTAGCCCGCATATCCTAACGCATAGTTCTACTTCCAGGCGACGTGTGTATTGTTTGTTGCTAATATATTTTCATTTTTTATGCCTCTAAAAATCATCGTTATTATCGTTTGGATAATGTCTGTACAAAAATGAACATCTGTATTATATTATGAATTATACTTTAAGGATAAATGAGCCACTAAGATATAAATATCTGATCCTAGAACTTGCTTAAACTTGGTAAGCAGAATTTTTTATATTCAAAAGATTCCAAAGCAGTCATACAAACTGTAGCATAAAATCAAAATGACCTCAGAATAGAAAATAAGACTATAAGTCAAAATATATTAAATCATTGAGTTATTAGCATTCGATAGTTCTGTAGGCCATATATGCGATAAAAATAATAATATTTATGAAAAAACTGGAATAAGAAAAAAAGAAGAAAAATCATTATTTTCTCGTTTACTTAATAATAAATTTATAACATACATACATTTTAAACTATTACAAACCATCGTAGCGTAAAACCCTACTACCGTAAAACACTGAACCTTCGAGGGCGTTTAATGGACATCAATGCGACACGCCATTCTTTTAAGTAATGTGTCACAAAGTTCAAGGAGAATAGATATGCGTCACAAAACTACCGTCTTCTCAATACCTGTTCAAGGTAGCTGGTTCATGACGCCAGCAGGAAAATCGTTCGCAAAAAGTGTTGAAAGATTTTTTAAATATTCTCATCAACCACCAGATGTAAGGATATGGAAGTAGAGTGAAGTGAAGCATGGCTTTAAATAGTCAAAGCTGTTTAGTAAATGTGTTTAAACCCATTATAAACTTTGGAATGCCAAAACTATCAGCATAATTTTACTCATTCATTGTCATTTGTCTTCTCTTGTACCAAATACATTTTGAGAACATTTCAAAGGTTCATACGAATGCTCAACGTTCAATCACCTGCTTTAACTATCACCTTTCATTCTCATCCTCATCACCGCTTCATCCTCCGTCATTGCTACACACGAGTGCTACACATCGAACCTCGGGGCTTCTCTTCGGCGCGATTCATGCTGTCAAAACATAATTGACGTCATATTTCACAGGTGAGCGCACGAAGCAAATCGTTGCTCAGCTATTCTTGCAAACTGTAGCATTCACAGATCGTTCAAGTCAAAAGAGATTACATAACAGCGACGATGCACCAGCATAAGTCGTCCAAATCTGTACCATCAATTTTGAAAGGATTCTAGTGTACGATCGAAACAAAAATGAGTACCGCCCTGATAATCCATCATACCAGCGACAACCATCATCATAATGGATATCACTAGAATCAGAACGAAATAGGACTCTCGATTTATCAAACGACCTGGTCGAAAAGAACCGCAGTGCAAGTTAATTGAAGCGTTGACAGCTTATTAAGCATTAAGTAATACATACATATATTGCCTTAGTACATATTATACACCTACATCACGTCAAAAGTACAGTAACTATCTTGTAAGTCAATTGATATGCAATACATTCATCCTCAATCGACGGTGGATTCAAAAACAGAAAACTTAAACAAGGCATTCTCATTTGTTGAAAATATTCAGAAAATTTTAATATTTTTCTTAAAATATGGAAAGTTTGCTAAGCTCTCAATAGCGGTTAGGCAACACGCTGCACTCCCATATCACAAATATACAAATTATTGCAATTATTCCACACAGTTTTCAATCTTAGCTTATTTTTTAATCACTTTTACTGCAAACGAACACTAGCCATCCAATGGTGTTTGATATGCTGGCAACTAAAGCTGAAGTAAGGCGTTCGTGTTCGTCTTTCTTCTTTTAGTTTGTTGGATCCATAATTCGTTGTTTGGTAGCCTGATAGCCTGTATTTCTTACCAGTCGTGTTAGAATTTAAACTGCTTTGCATTATGCACACACAACGAATATCTATAACGAGCCCCTTATAATCATACAAATGTAAAAAGTGTTGAAAATCAAAAACCTATAAAAAATGACATCACGTTATCAGAAATGTTTCTAGAAAAATATCATATATAGCGTTCGCAAAAAGTGTTGAAAGATTTTTTAAATATTCTCATCAACCACCAGATGTAAGGATATGGAAGTAGAGTGAAGTGAACAATATTTTAAAATTTCAGGTGAGCTTTACGAAAACGCGTTAAATGAACATTCATAGCTAGTTTCCATACCATACAAAAATTATAATGATAATACGTCGTAAATGAAGATGGTATATAATGTATTTAAGGAATAATCATTTACATTATAATTAAAATATGCAAAGTTAGTAACATGCATAGTAACAAACGTATTAAATACGATTATTTGATGAGATAATAAATGGAAATTGTTATAATACATGTTTAACTAACAAATTACACACATAAGGTACCATTATACGCATACATCATGTTATGCTATTTATGTGATAAAATATCAATAACAGTAAAGTTTCTCTAAAAGATTTCGAGCGACACACATGACTCTGTTCGGTCCTATTTAACGAAAACTTTAAGATTGCATCTCTCGACTTTGCATGACCACGATGTCAGGTCCACCAACTGCACCAACCTTTCGATACGATCGCTTGACAACTATCTGTATGAACAGCGCATTGCACCACTTTTGATTGCCGGTCAGTGTTCCATCGTCGCTCGGTGCTGGTACACCAAACCCATGAGCAGCTGTCTGAGCCTCCGTCATTCTCTACCTGTAGGCTGGGTTTACTTTGGCACAAGCCATTTCACCCCGACCGTGATGAACTAGCTACGGTCCGATCATATTTTGGTCGCTTAAATCCCCTTTTTTACGAAATATGCCTCAAAATGAATACATCGGTTTTTTGTTTTGCTATTTGCTGTTCGCTTTACAAATCATTGAACGGGGTAAAAAACCTGTCTTGATCCCTCCAATCGCTAAAATGGGAATTTAAAGCACGTGTTTCCAGTTATTGAAGATTTATTGGATCTTGATGTGTTAAGCACTCATCAGCAACCTACTGTTTGATTCATTCAGGACGTATAACTACATGCGAAGCACCCTCTAGTACTTCCTATCATCATCACACTAAAACGCAAACAAGTGCGTAGGAGTACGATCATGAGAAACATTCACCGTGCACAAAGACTGGAACATATTTCGGATACAATATCACCTTAATAAGAATTGGTAATGAATCTACTCTGTAAATATTGTAATTTATCGCAAATTAACACCGATTGATAGTAAGTAAATCAATTGTTAACTCAATTCCTTACTGATTAAGGCACATAATATCCAATTTTTACTATATCCTACTCACAATTATGTTTCGATCATGTTCCATCGATTCAAGTGTAAAACGTTGACCAACTAGCAGTGCACCCAACACACAAAAAGGTCATGAAACGATAGAAAATGCTTCATGTTGATACTATATATAGATAACCTTGAGTCTAATCAAGTTGGTAACAAAATAGAGAAGCCTTCCAACACGTATCGTATGCTGCAAAAAAAGAACAAAAAATGAAAGGTGGTTTGTTTTATGTGAGTTCTGCATTAGATACACCCTGTCAAGCAAGTGAGTAATTAATGATTACGAAACTAGTGCACCGTGCAACAGTTTTTTACGTGTGATTGGTCATCTTCTCCAATCGTTGTTCATATCATTCGAGCATCTGCAAAATATAAATGAATGGATTCTACCGACCAAGCCAATTCTCGTAGCAGTTTGATAAATTTGAAGCACTTTATTATGGGACGACACATACATTTCAGGGTCATACGTGTTGTACGATAGTACCTTCTATGAATACCTTAAATAGTAACAATCCTTCAGTACGAATGAGCTTCCCTCATCACGAACAGATAACCTTCCTGAAAATGAAAGTACCACTTAAACATATCGGCTAGCCGAGCCTGGTACTCGGTGCTGGTACACCAAACCCATGAGCAGCTGTCTGAGCCTCCGTCATTCTCTACCTGTAGGCTGGGTTTACTTTGGCACAGCGATCTTGGTGCTATATCTGACAATTACGATTGTATCGGCTCCGCCTGTTGATGAATCTACGGTCAACATGAATAAGTAAAAGGAAAACAGTTCGCCAAACTGTTCGCCATCAGCCATTCAAACGGCGCAAGCTCTTTCAGCACCGTGATGGGTTTCAAGTTCATTCATACTCTGCCACCTTCTTCAGGGTCACGTTCTACGGTATCCATAAAATAGTTAAATTCAAAGTGAATCAGACATCTAGTCCTTCGCCGAGCGAAGTGCTGCCTTTCATGTTCAACCTCTAAACACAGTCTGAGCAAGAACACCATAAATTATTGTGTTAACTAATTGTTTTCATCGTCAAAGCTACAGAGCACTCCAACACAAGCGTCACCAGACGTTTTCCTTTTCTTTTAACGCTGTGGCAAAAATGTTGGCACTCACGGCTGTGATGTTCCACAATGTTCCATCACCATCCTTCAAAGTATCATTCTATGACACAATCAGATTAATTTGAATTCACTGGTGCTAGTCGCACTGCCTGCCTGTTGCCATCAACGCTATCGTGATCTGCAAGTGTAACCACAGCTATGCGAAAGGTATTTCGAGCAATCTTATCGCTCGTGAATCATTCCGGAGAGGGAGTACATACTATGCGACTCTATTCGTACAATATTTTATATAAAGTTGTTTATTTCAATTAACTGTAATATAGAGAATAATTACCAAACCAATTGTCAACATTAATCAATTACTCTTTCTAACAGATGTTTACAGTATGCATTTTACCAAATATTGATCAAATATAAAATAATAATACAAATAAAATTCCTCATTTCAGTTCTCACTAATCATACACTTAGAACACTAATTACCTCATCAAACACCATAATATGGCGCTAAGTTTCGATCACGATTTAGGGGACCCATAAATTGACTATCCAAACCGCGGATTAAAAGTGTATACTTTGCTACACCTTCTACCTTCTTTCATCCAGGAAATTCCAATAGCTCCAACAGATGTGAGCATACATTCGGTAATAGTTCGATGCTCCCAGTTGCATCGACACAAATTGCGTGGTTGGAGCGGTTTGTACTTGCTATGAACATGTAAAATATTGTTATAGCTTAATTAGATGCTTCCAATAGTTGCTGTTGTTCGTTGCGCACTCGTTCCCATAAATTATTGTGAACATCATATCGTTTTATAGATATAGATAGTGTTTTGAAAACAATCCAAAGCACTAAGGTGAAAACACCAACACACATTCTTGGGAATGTAGAGATTTGGACAAATTTGGAATATATGTTTGTAATGTAAAGCAAAATGAACAGTTATTATATGCGGTTTTGACAAAACCTCAACAAAATCTATCAATGATTTTTTTATTCGTGTTTTCAAACCTTCCTACAGTATGGATATTTCTTTATTGATCAAAAAGCTCGACGAGCGATCTTGGTGCTATATCTGACAATTACGATTGTATCGGCTCCGCCTGTTGATGAATCTACGGTCAACATGAATAAGTAAAAGGAAAACAGTTCGCCAAACTGTTCGCCATCAGCCATTCAAACGGCGCAAGCTCTTTCAGCACCGTGATGGGTTTCAAGTTCATTACAAACTATACTTCAACTGGCTTGTATTCGTCTGCCCGCCAGTAACATCTTCATGTTGTCAAGCTGCATCGAATCCATGTGATGGGCTAATCTGCCATTACTGCATCATAATCTGTGTGCAAATTACGAGCCTGAAACCCTGTTTCATGCATGCTGACGTTCTTCTCCACAATGGCACATTTGTTACTGCGTAGGGAAACCTTTCACAGTTTGATGTTGCTACAGTTGCACTACTACTTTTAGCACGTCCATTCGCAAGATGTACACGAAGCCGATAAGGAACGCAAGATGACCAGCGTTAAATTATTGCG
>KZ069548.1:3062-14501 GCA_002091845.1 Anopheles cracens
ATACTCCTGATATAATCCAGGTTCTTTTCTAATAAGAACCAATAAATGATTTCATACTTTTCATCTATTGATTGCTTAATTTTCATAAAAAATCAGCAAGATCGAGGATTAATGTTTGTAGTTCAGCAGTAATTAGTCGAAATTTTATCTATAGAACCAATTTCGGTTAGCGGTGAAATGTATGTACTGAGTCAACTAATTAGGCAATATAAATTTTCACAACGCACACATACACAACTCTCTGTCATTTTTGGTTGAAATAAATACTGCGAATTGAATATTGTCCTCCGCCGGACCGCCGGAAGGGTGTATGATTTATTAATTTTGTGAATATTTAATCAATTTTCACTCACCGTCCCGCAGACGGATTCTCCCCGGATCTAGCCGTGAAAAATGTTTGATGTGGTCCGCGTCCGCATGCACCTATCGGCGGCAGTATTGCCAAACGAAACGTATTAAAATAAAACCCACAGGGTGCAATTAAACTCGACAGAGCCCGCCTCATGCCAATGGCAGAAAAGTGGTAACAGGAGCTGACTTCGTCAAGCACAAGTAAATGGGACAAAAAGGGTGGGAAAAACGCGGCTGAGATCTGCAGCAACCCACTCGTATGCAACGGATGGTACGGGATGCAGCGAGCATATGCGCACAATTGCGACCCTGCAGCCCCCTCCGTTCGGTTGCAACTCGTACGCTGCACATAACATGAAACGCAGGTGAGTTTTATTTCCGTGTCGGTATCAAAACGGTTTTGCTGAGCCAAATCGTCAGGTTTACAACACTATCCGAACATGAGGCACATGGAGCTTGTGAAATGATTGTGCTGTACGATAGCTAGAATAGCTATCGAGATAGGTAGAATAGCTCATTAATACTATGTCCCTAGGTGCGTTCAATTTGTGCCTCTATATATTTTACTTCGCAAATGCAGTCTTTCAACACGAAGCATTGTTTTGAAATATTTATTTAAATATATCCAAATGATATGTTTATACGATTCATTATTCTCTAATAGAAAAGTAAACAAACAAACATGAAAACATGCTGTGTTAAGCGGTAAGTGTGTGTGCGAATGTGAGGAGAGGGCAGGCACGACAATGACCATAAGCATTTGCAATTATGAATGTTTTATCTGTAAACAATAACGCTGATGCGCTTACCGGGGGTGGGTGGGTGAGCGTATGGAGTTGCTCCCATGCGTTCGCGTCATAATCGCAGAACGAGCGGATCGGAAATTGACAACTAATTTGGCCGAAACCGGCCAGGTCACTAGCCACGGCGCGGTGCGATGATTCTAATTAAACTTAATGAACCAAACCCGACCGCGGCAGTGTCGAAGCAATTAGTTCTACCATTCAGGTTTGACCGATTGATTCGTGCGAATCGCCCCGTACTCTGCGCATTATCTGTACGCACATTCTAATCACTCCGGTGGCAAAACGGGTGCAAACTAGCACGTGCGAAACGTAAAACTAACCGCTTCCGCTGCCGTTCCACGCGGTAAACGGTTTGCATAATTCGTGCGCGTGTGAATATCTGCAATTTGTTTGTATTTTATTTTTCTTCGGTTCGGTTTCATTTGCATGACATTTGAAATCGGAGCCATTTCTGGTGCATGCAGTACATGACCTCAAACAAGCACCCAGCTGTGGTTTGAATGGACTCGTATGCAACGGATGGTACGGGATGCAGCGAGCATATGCGCACAATTGCGACCCTGCAGCCCCCTCCGTTCGGTTGCAACATTAATGATTTGTTTATCCACATTTCGTCCGCATCAATGCACCTGAATCGGGGCCCCGAGGATGCCGGGTCAGAACGGCTTAAACGGCAGCTGGAGGTGACCCGTGTACCATATGAATGTTTAATGCGTTCGTGATACGGACGCGAACGTTTAAACTGTGCGGACAGCAGCTGTCCGGAATCATGTGAACCCCCCGTATGCATCGAAGCCTGTCATTATTCTTTGCCTTGCGTGCATGCAAACCGACGACACGGCTGCACAATCATTCTGCGCGATGCGTGTGTGTGCTATGCATAATAAATTGCTATAACCCTGGTTAAGTAGCGCCATCTGTTAGCAGGTAGTGCAACTGAAATTTCATCTCTCATCATCTTTAGTTTTTATCCCTCCAGTGAACTAAAATAAAGCGAAAGGATGGAGCAACCAACATATTAGTTCGAAAATAACATAATCGGGCCAGAAGTGTTTAATTTGTAGCAAAAAAAAACATTCATTTGTATGCATATTTGTAGCCAGTGTTTGTTGACAAAGTAATTCATACATATTGTCATCATTTCCATTGAATTATCTTATCCTTTTTACTATCAAAATAGACATGCCTCAAATGAATGTAACTAGTTGAAATAATAATGGTAGTTCGCTATGTCAGCAGATATTTCTCTCTCTACCAGATATTATCAGTATCAAATTACAAAACCAAACTATCTCATGACATGCCTCGTCCAGCCTCCATACACTCTGTCAATTGTTTCGTCTGCAGCCCAAATGACAAACTTTTGGAGCGTTGAAAAATTGTTCACGCGTCTACGCCTGCCAGCGCCGTTTGACAATCTCATTACCATTGCGAGAAAATGGTTGACTTTGTCGCCGCCGTGAACTCCCCGACGGTCCGTCGCCCGTCGTCGACGTCGAAATTTTCAATTTCTGAAGGCACAGCCCCGGGGGCCGCCGCCAGTCCGAGTGCGGAGCGCCATCAGTTATCCGATTATCGTGTCCCGGCATCAGGACGACAGCCGGAACGGATGGATGCCGCCAGCGAGTCATCGAGTTATTACTGCGTCCGGCGTCGGCGAGCCATTTGTGCATGTTTATTTATGATTTGGGGCACATCAAAGGACACGTACGGCGGGAGGGTACCCGGCCGGACCAGCCACAAGCGACGAGGCGTATTTGCGTCAGTGTGTGTCTGCGTGTCCCGTGCCGCATCCGTTCGTCCCGGAGGCCTTCCGGATACGCATAAATATGCGGACAGCTTTCGATACGATGATGAATACGAGCCAGAAGGAGTGCTTTTCGATGTTCATATCAATAAAGCGCACAGGCTTGGGTGAGCAGCAGAGCACACGGTGGGCGAAATCATCGGTAGCCACCCCGGCGATGCTCCCGTTCCCGCCGCACATGGCTCCCCCCTAGCCTACACACGCAGGAAACAACGGCTTCTACTCGGTAGGTCATTGATTTTGATGGACAACGCAGTGCCCGAGAGGGAAGCCTAGCAACCTTTCCACCTAGGGACTTTCCGGCTGCAGTGACCCTCCCCGAAGCGGTAACCTCAACCACCGGGACGATAAATTACTGCCACGAGTTAACGTTCCGAAGATAGAGTTAGGATGGTTCATTTGTCATCGAAGGTGGCTCTGCGTTGTGAGTTCTTGCCGTTTCCTGGCGAACCCGAAACGGAAGCGAGGTGTGGCGACTGTGGCCTGTGGGGGTAGACTGGGGTAGCAAATTGATAAATTGTAATAACTCCGGTTTCCGTTTTCCGTGACCAAACGCTCCGAAAGCGATAGAAAGGACGAACGGAAGGCACGGTTACGGCTTCCTTTGATCTGGAGCCTGGATGTGTGTAAGTGACTGCCGTACTAAGTGAAGTAGAACTAAGCAAATGAGCATTCGACCGCGTTCCTGTGCGTTATGTCTTGTGATCATTGGAATGCAATGTTGTTCGTTGCTGACGCGATGATGCAGAAAGTTGATTGCTTTTCATTTGTGCAATTTTCATTCCGGGCTGTGTCCATTGGAAATGTTGATTATGCGAAAAGCCCTGAATTTCTGGCATAGTCGTGGTATGGTTTTGATACATCATGCCATAACTTTGGAAGAATTGAAGTTTAAGAAATAAGGGTACCTATTATATTATGTTCACTTCACCTCTAGTTGCTTACCGAAATACAGCTTTAATCCGGGTTCATTTCTTGTGGAGCTAAAACATTCGTACAAAGCATATTTACCGTCACTGACAATGTCATAATCGTATCCCCGGGGAACCTTTGGAGATAGCATTTTGTTTTGCTCTGCGTCGACACCCGTTGGATATGACTTCCAATAGATTGTGCTCGTTGAGTCAAAGCGCTGCTGCGCATCGTTTGATCCGGACAAAAGACGTCCAGCTACAGCAGTGCCAGAGATAATCGTTTGGCTCTTGCTTTCCTGCTGCCGAGCAGCACGAAGAAATGTTGGAGTGCTAAGTAGTTTTCTTTATTATCGTTCACTTGTGCCGGCTGGCTTTTCTTTTCTTCTCGGTTGGCACACAACACAAAGGTCGATTTTCTAGCCGGGATACCTTCCAGGGGGCGAAAATTGGCCCCGATGGAGCGAAAGGGTAACGGTGGGAACAAAAAAAAATGGAACAACTGAAGATAGGCCCGTTTTTTGTTGTTCCTGCTAAGCAAAATTGTCTTTCAAGTAAGTCATTCAGAGGGTTGGTTTGTATTTCACCTTTGTCCTTTTGTTGAATGGAATATTGGATTCATCTTCTTTGCGCCCATCTCGGGAGTCAGTCCACGATAGACCATTAATGGCCCGGGTACGTTCAAACGAGTCTAGAGGGGAAAAACTATTCAAAACACCGGACAGAACAAAGTTATCGCGCTTCGGTGACACTTTCCGTACGAGTATGGTGCATTCCCCGGTTTGCACACATAACCCTGGCGCGTAATGGACGAATGGAGTCGAGTTAAGAGTGTCATAGCTACGAACAGCAGAATCCTGGCGCCGATTCGCCTTTAATGTTTTGACGTAACCTACTATGACTAGCGCATCGGAAGTAGGTTGCTTGAAAAAGCTGTCTTTTTCTGCTTCCTTTCAGTGCAATCGTTGTAAATAACTCGCCTGCTCCAGGCATAAGCCTCGGCATGCTCGCATTATTATTGGCAACAGGGGATGTATTCACTCACCCGTTCTCAGCTACGAACTTCATCCGTAACGTTTGCCTCACGATAAAATTGCCGCATTTGTTATTTGCTCAGTCCTCCGGTTCGTTTGAAGATGGCTTTAACAGTGTGTGAGACGATAATGTTTTCATCCATATATTTGCTGAAAATTGTTCTCGCAGTTGTTGCCCAACTCTTGCACACACACACATTCAGTCGTAGTGAAGCGATATTTCCCAATGGAGCATGAAGTGTGGACCCCACCAAGTGTGTGAGAAGAAAGAAGTTTCCTTAGCATAAACCATTCTGTGGGCTGATCGGAGTTAATCGAAGATTTCGCGAAAATTGGCCCCGATGGAGCGAAAGGGTAACGGTGGGAACAAAAAAAAATGGAACAACTGAAGATAGGCCCGTTTTTTTGTTGTTCCTGCTAAGCAAAATTGTCTTTCAAGTAAGTCATTCAGAGGGTTGGTTTGTATTTCACCTTTGTCCTTTTGTTGAATGGAATATTGGATTCATCTTCTTTGCGCCCATCTCGGGAGTCAGTCCACGATAGACCATTAATGGCCCGGGTACGTTCAAACGAGTCTAGAGGGGAAAAACTATTCAAAACACCGGACAGAACAAAGTTATCGCGCTTCGGTGACACTTTCCGTACGAGTATGGTGCATTCCCCGGTTTGCACACATAACCCTGGCGCGTAATGGACGAATGGAGTCGAGTTAAGAGTGTCATAGCTACGAACAGCAGAATCCTGGCGCCGATTCGCCTTTAATGTTTTGACGTAACCTACTATGACTAGCGCATCGGAAGTAGGTTGCTTGAAAAAGCTGTCTTTTTCTGCTTCCTTTCAGTGCAATCGTTGTAAATAACTCGCCTGCTCCAGGCATAAGCCTCGGCATGCTCGCATTATTATTGGCAACAGGGGATGTATTCACTCACCCGTTCTCAGCTACGAACTTCATCCGTAACGTTTGCCTCACGATAAAATTGCCGCATTTGTTATTTGCTCAGTCCTCCGGTTCGTTTGAAGATGGCTTTAACAGTGTGTGAGACGATAATGTTTTCATCCATATATTTGCTGAAAATTGTTCTCGCAGTTGTTGCCCAACTCTTGCACACACACACATTCAGTCGTAGTGAAGCGATATTTCCCAATGGAGCATGAAGTGTGGACCCCACCAAGTGTGTGAGAAGAAAGAAGTTTCCTCATTGGAATGCAATGTTGTTCGTTGCTGACGCGATGATGCAGAAAGTTGATTGCTTTTCATTTGTGCAATTTTCATTCCGGGCTGTGTCCATTGGAAATGTTGATTATGCGAAAAGCCCTGAATTTCTGGCATAGTCGTGGTATGGTTTTGATACATCATGCCATAACTTTGGAAGAATTGAAGTTTAAGAAATAAGGGTACCTATTATATTATGTTCACTTCACCTCTAGTTGCTTACCGAAATACAGCTTTAATCCGGGTTCATTTCTTGTGGAGCTAAAACATTCGTACAAAGCATATTTACCGTCACTGACAATGTCATAATCGTATCCCCGGGGAACCTTTGGAGATAGCATTTTGTTTTGCTCTGCGTCGACACCCGTTGGATATGACTTCCAATAGATTGTGCTCGTTGAGTCAAAGCGCTGCTGCGCATCGTTTGATCCGGACAAAAGACGTCCAGCTACAGCAGTGCCAGAGATAATCGTTTGGCTCTTGCTTTCCTGCTGCCGAGCAGCACGAAGAAATGTTGGAGTGCTAAGTAGTTTTCTTTATTATCGTTCACTTGTGCCGGCTGGCTTTTCTTTTCTTCTCGGTTGGCACACAACACAAAGGTCGATTTTCTAGCCGGGATACCTTCCAGGGGGCGAAAATTGGCCCCGATGGAGCGAAAGGGTAACGGTGGGAACAAAAAAAAATGGAACAACTGAAGATAGGCCCGTTTTTTTGTTGTTCCTGCTAAGCAAAATTGTCTTTCAAGTAAGTCATTCAGAGGGTTGGTTTGTATTTCACCTTTGTCCTTTTGTTGAATGGAATATTGGATTCATCTTCTTTGCGCCCATCTCGGGAGTCAGTCCACGATAGACCATTAATGGCCCGGGTACGTTCAAACGAGTCTAGAGGGGAAAAACTATTCAAAACACCGGACAGACAACGCTTGATATTATTGCCACAACATCCGATTCACATCTCCACTCTGCCCGGTGGCCCCGGTGGTGCGAAAACGTATCTAATGCACTTTGCAAACAGTGTTGTGGTACCCGCACTGCAACACCGTTTCCACCGGAAACGGCGGAAGTACTGCCGCACTCATTAGCCAATAGTTGTACAATAATTGTTTTGTATAGCCCATCCCACCCACACCGAAGCCCGGTCCGCAGCCACTCAATGAAACGCACAAACGGCTCTGCTCTGGTTCCGAGGTGTTGCTGCCTTCTGCGTGCTTAAACTCGCGCGCCTGCAGGGTATGCAAGCGAACATGAACGTAAACGTGAGTTGCGGTTAGGTCGCGTTGTGCAGTGGCCGTCCTGTGCCCGGTGTTCAATTTAACGACACGTTTTCCAATCGACTAGCTGTCACGATTTTACGGCATGGAATCGTTCCGACCATTTCGTTCCGGGACCTGATTCGTTTCGGCCCGGCGTATCCCATGGGAGGTAATTTTTCACCGAGCTGTCATTTGTCTAATCGCGTACTTTTTCTTAAGTAAAGTTTAATTCCCGCGTACTGACGCATCCGTGCCGTACCTGCACGTATGAACCATTGCACTGCAAAGATCGATGAAATCGATGGGAATGAAGGAACTGTTTTAAGTTTACTATCTAAAATGCACAGAAAGCTACTTCACAAAATTTCCACCCTCAAATTTCCGACGGTAAAAACCTATCGACATTAAGTCCGCTTAAACAATCGTCGTTTGCCTCCATAAGCATCCCTCCCGGAGATTAAAACTGTGCAGAGCGCTGAGCTGTACGTAGGAGCGACTGCCTGTAGCTACAGGGCTGGCCTTATGGTAAAAGTTACCGCACGTGACGTGGTTGTGGAATCGGAGAGCATCCCACGATCGAACACAATTGCAAGCGTATCCGACAGCCCGATCCAAAGCCGCAACGGCAGCAGAAGCAGCAGGAGACTTGCCACATGAGCCCGAAGTCGAAGTCGGATGCCTCCGTGTGCACCGCAAACGTCACCGGGACACACTTTTGGGGATTAAATTTAAGGATCAATTCATTTCGTGTGTCTTAAATTTACCTCTCACATAATAAATCACAATGCTCCCCGGTGGAGGTGCGGCGGCCATCTCACGTGGCCTTCTGTCACATACCTGTGCGGGAGTGGACAGGCTACGGTTGCTGGTTGACTTTTTCATTGGCTTCTGAGCGCTTCCTTGGGGAGATTGGGTGGCTGTGACAGTGTTTTTGTCTCTTTCGATTTTCGGTGCGGTTTACGGGAAACTCTATCGGCACGCCCGTGTTTTCCGGGCGGATGAGGTAGGGGCATGTTCTCGATAAGGAGTCGGTTCCGAGTTCTGATTCATGAGATGTAAACCACAATCGTCTCGCTTGTTACGTTTATTAAGCGTATATTCATGAGAACGGGCTTGCTGTACGCAGGGTTGGTTTTGGAAAATTTATCCCATTTAACTTAGTGGTACCAGCTCAGGTACCTAACTCATCTCCCACCAGGGCTTTACTCTGAAACCCACGCCCTCCATTTCGAGACTTTGTGCACGGAAAGGAACGTCCTTTCGACACACGATGCCTCCTTTTTTCATTTGTAGTTTCATTTCGAATCGGTGCTGGGGGGGGTGTTGACGCACACAGTCCCGCTGACCACGCCGGCACGTTTCTGTGGGTGGAAAGTTGTCCATTCGCTTTCTATTACCATTCCGCCGCAGATTGGATGGAGACACCGAAACGATATTGCTGTTCGTGGTTTCCTTCGCCGGATGCCGGCTCGGCGCAACAGCCTCCGGGCCGGGACTAGCGGTCAACAAGATTTTTCCGCAGAAATTTCCACCGTGGGCTTAATCTTGACACAATAAAATTTAGATTAGAAACGAAACAAACGTTTGGACATTTGTGTGGGTGTGGGTGTGTGCGAGAACGAGCACGAATCGAATTAGTGACTTCGCTTGTGTGGTTTCATTCAGGAGCCATGTCTTTGTTCGGCAGCGCGAAGGAACTATTTTTGGACCACGTTTGGCTTGATTAAGACATGTTGATCCGCCGCTCGTGAGAAAAGGTTCCCTTCTTTTATTTCATTATCGATTTTTATGTCCATCGATGCACGGATGTGGGTAGGCGCCGGCTTTTTCACCTGTAATGACGCGTTATACACGAAACACGAAAACGCCTCCGAAAACTGAGCCGATCCGTAATGGATATTGATCGTGTGAAATGTGTCACATAAGCGCAAAAACGTAATGGTTCATAAAACATGTTTTGGCACACCGAACGATGCGTATGAAAACAACTTTTTTCTCGCTCCCTAGTCCGGTTGGTTTGGAGAGCGGAAAACAGACTAATAAAATAAGCTTGAACTACTGCTATATAGGAAGGATGATTGTTGCAACATTATCAGTCGTTAACATGTTATGTGCCTACCGGAAGTCAACTTCTTTGTGCCAAATGAGTTTTCTATCCCTTTTCCACTACAATTTTCGTCACTACGCGCGTGTTTGTTTATGTCATCATTTTCTTACGTTTTTCTGCTGATGGTCAGTGTTCAGGAAGTTGTTGTCGGGGTGGGAAGAAATACTCGCTCATAAGAAAAAACGTTTGTCATTTTTCGCTTGTTGACTTGAGGCGTGCATCGGTCGGTTTGGCATAGCATTTCCCTCGAACCAAGCTTATCCTTGTGCACCTGTTTCATGACAACAGAACACACACAGGAGAAGAAGAAGAAGAAGAAAAATAAATGGAACTTTTCTCTTCCCATTTCATTCCCCATTTCTATGGACAACGTCCGCTATTACGTCGCTGTTTCGGAGCTGCCGGTTTGGGAAGTTTATAAAACTTTTATAGAGCGCCTGATAAGGAAGTGAGAAACGAAATGGAGTTATAGTTACGATCAAACAGCAGCCTATACTGAACCGTGCTAATGCCGGGATAAAACCGCACAAATCTTTATTAAACGAAGCGATGTGCTGGATGGGCTCGCACCCGTCCACGTTGTCGTTGTCACCTTTAACGCCCGGGCAATGTGCCGCTTGCCAGACCGAAAAACCGCTCGGCCAGACGTTCGGTATCCGGATCCGGTCGGGAATGCCAGCACTACGACGGCACAACCAGCGCATGTATATCATCCAATCCAATCTCGTTCGGTGGGAAGCCATCTGTAGTTAACCCTAAAACCGACGACGGTTGCTCGCCACCGGGAGTGCGTGCAGGAACCACACGCTACATTCCTCAGTGGATGTGGATGACTAAAACTTTGCCACGCTCGCCCTGATTGAAGCTGTCTAAAGCGGCTCGCTTGCGATAACAAGGTGTTTTCCGTGCAGCTGATGAGCCGCGCGAGGGACGCGAGGGCGTACCGGAAATGGAAGCGCGCCTCGAGCTCGATGCGACCAGCATGCATAAATTATGTCAAAAATGGTTTGCTTTCCCGCCGATACACCGTCGCAGAGACAACTCCCAGCGACCGGAGCGGGAAGAGACAGCCGCATGATTTGATATTAACTAATTTAGAAAACGGATACCGCTGTCGTGGCGAATCACAGTGGTCCAGCGTAGGGTAAATGACGGATAATGCACTTAATATTTTTGGAAAATCCATGCTTTATCGATAATTCAGAGATTTGTTATGAAAAATTAAAAAAAACTTACGTTACTCGAAAATTTCCCAAAAATAAATAGGATAAATGGAGTTAAATAAACGACGGAACAAAAAGTTCCAAATTCATCTTTAAATTTTGATTATACTTTTTGGAAGTATATAAAAATACTTTCGAACGAAGTATTTAAAAAGTTGATGAAAAGTAATGTTTTAAAAACTGTTTAGATGAAGAATTGTAAAATCAGATCAGAACATCAATGTTGCTGGCAACATGGAGACCATTTTAGACCTATTCTACTTCCAATAAATAAATAGATATTTATTGAATTTATGATTGCAATAAATTTATATTTTATTCAAGTATGTTGATGTGTTAATCCCAAACAATGTATTCTACTACCGAATGTCCGCTCTGGAACCGTCGTGCGCGGGGATGAATCGCGCGACGGTTTGTTGTTTGTTGATATTTATCTCGGTTTCGATGCTCCAAAATCTGGAAGATTTATCCGTGACCGAGTGCGGATTTCGCTTACGTCCCCAAAACTCAATTACCGTGTGCCGTGCCGTCGTTCACGGTTACACACTTTAATTTCATGAGGCATTCCGTCGCTCGGCTCGGCAGTACCAGTAGTACATGATCCAAGACAAGACCGTGCGCCCTTGGTGAAGACGGTTCCTCGAGTACCGAGCATTCCCGGTGGAGTAGTGCGCTTCCGTACCGAATCCATTGAGTTGGGAGTCGAAAGTCGAAATCGTCGTTACGTAAATCTGA
>KZ069548.1:28976-45665 GCA_002091845.1 Anopheles cracens
TTGCTACGAATTGAGCCTGTTCGGCATCCTTCTACTGATATGACCAACTCACCGGAACCAGAGTGGTCCGTGAACGGCCCATAGACTTTTCCTTTCGCTTTCCTCTCATACCTTAAGCGACGAGGCTGATCTGATTCTCTTGGATCTTCTCCGTATTGGCTGAAACAATCAGCGATAGTAAGGAGAGCCGGAGTATGACACGAGTATGAATCGTAAAGCTAGGATTTATTCAATCAGTATGGTTTTTGTTTGCTGTTCGACGAGAAAGAAAAAACACCAACCTAAATCATCCGAGATACAGATACGGATTGGTGGTATACTAGATGTAGAGTACGTGCACGGAGGGTAAGTAAACATACGAAATAGGTGTGATATAAATTAAAATCGAACTCGTGAACGTGAATAGTATGCACGGTGGGGAGGACCTGACTACGCTGTAACTTCCGCTTTCACCGGCTGCACTGGGGCGGGTTTCGGTTCGTCAGACGCGGCCGCATGCCCATTAACGTGATTGTCTGCCGGCTGCTGCGTTTTCGTCACCTCCGCAGTAGGCTTTTCCTGCTCCTCGGTCCCATTATTCTCCACCTCGGCCGGTACGGGCAGGTTTGCTTCCTTCAGTGCCGCCAGGTAGGTGGCCCGTTCGGCCTGCAGCGTGCGGCACAGCTTCTGCAGCTGGGACAGCTGGCGGGTCAGTTTGGTGAGCACCTTTTCACGCTCGATCTGCTCGTCGAGCATCTTCTGTACGGTGGCGTTGCTCGTTTCCCAGCGCGACTTCCACGCCATCGTCTCCTTCTCGAGGGTTTTCATTTTCTTCGACATCTGCGGTGCGAAAAAGTACCACGGTCAGCCACACTGATCGTAAACGTAAGTAAGGTGAACGAAAATACCTTCTTCATGTCCTCCTGGTATCCTTCGTAAATGCTTCTGCTTTTCTTCAGCGAGTCTTGGAACTCGCCGTACTTGTCCGAGTACATGGTGACCTGGCCCCGTAAATGCGTCTCAACCGTCTGCAAGTCGACCAGCTGCTTTTTCACCTTCTGCAGCTCGGTCACCAGCAGTATCTTCTCTCTGTAAGAGTAACACAGTTTTGAAATCGTTCGTACCCGCCAAGAATATCTTCATCTTACGCAAGGTACTGCTCTTTCTGGTTGTTTCCTTCCATCTGCACCTTGGCCAGTTTGGCATCGTTCAGCTGCGTTACCAATTCCATCTGTTTGTTCATCTTATCTATCTGCTGGTCGCGTAGTTCATACTGCTCGAGAATATGCTTGAACCTGCGCAACAAGAAAACACGAAACGAAAGTTACAGTGGAAAAATTGCTGCGCGCCATTATCACCACTTCCGCTCGTACTTTTTCGCCATCTCCATGTTGTCTTCCTTCAGCTTCATGTTCTTGTCGTTGTTCTCGTTCATCACCGTCTGTATGTCGTTCAGCGACTGTTGGAACTTCTCCTGAGTTTGTTTGCGCTTTTCCTCCTCAAGCTGGAACTGTGCCAGGCTGTCGTCCTTGATCGTTTTGTTCTGACGCTGCAGCTCGCGGCACAGCCCTTCCAGCTTCGTCTTCGTCATGGCCATCTTGTCGTGCTCGAGGATGAGATTTTCCTTCTCGCGCTTGAACGCGTCCAGCGTGCGATCGTACTGCTTGTGCAGCGCGACCAGCCGGCGGTTCTCCTTCTCCGAGTCGACCAGCCGCTTGTGCACGGCCGCATACTTCTCCTCCACCGTCATGCCGCTCAGCGCCTTCGACAGCTGTTCCTCAATCTTCGCCTCACGTTGTTTCTCCTCACGCAGCTGCTTCTTCGCCTCAGCATTATTTCGCGGTTCTCCGCTGTTGCTCTGTCCGTCCATGTTGGGTTTGCTCGCGACGTCTGTTAAAAAAAAAACACAGTAAGCAGAGGTTTAGGGCGCACTGAGTGCGGAAGAAGACGATACTATTTAATCAATAACCCTGGAAACGGATTAACCACAAAATGACAAAACAACTGCTTCGTACCGATAGTAACAAGACAGTTTGCGTTTCATTCCACCTTGTCCTACCCACTGTACCTGTGTCGTACCCAAATGTTCAAGACACTGAGCAGATATCTTGTTAGAAAATCATTTCAACAACCCGAAGGACCACAAACCTGGTTTTAAAGGATCCGCACTAGTTAAGCCGACAATATTGTTGATTTATGCTTCCCGACGAATCATATATGTTACACTAATTTATACTTTTCTACGGTAGATTTTTACGAACATAGTGCAAAATTTTTATAATCGCATACCAGTTTCCGTTTTCTGTGCACCAGTGGCATGCTAGCGTTTGTTGGTAAACAAACACAGTTTGACACTTCCTCTCCAAACCGGATGCTATGTTTATAGTACTAGTTTAAATACTTGAAACGTCTCAAAATAGTGAGATGGAGTTCAGTTTTCAGTCAGAGCGTTTTTAAACGCGGAAACAATGTTTTCTAACGCAATCATCGGTTAAACAATAGTAAATGTTTTCATGCTAGTGAAATAGAATGCCCACCAAAAATTAATACAAAAATAACACGAAAATGGTACGACGATTTTTTTAAATCCATCAGCCCGGAAAGGAACTCAGAATTTATCAGCACAAATAAATTTAAAACTTCATTCCCATCGATAATTACGATTACGTGGACAGTACAAAATGCAATAAAGATCATGATGTTGTGAGCTTTCAAATGCAACAAAGTTGATGACCTATTCATCTAATTAAAAAAAGTGACAAACTGCTACTTGGTTCATACACATCCCACTTGTATAACAATGTTTCTTAATAGAAAGTTTACATATGTGTACAAACAATCTGTTTTCGTCACTTTCGCCGATTACTTTAATAGCTCAGTTTCCCTAAACATGCGATCTGTGTAGTAGTGCCGTGGGATGAATTCACCACCACGCACGAAATAAGCTGTACACGCGGTAATAATGGATGCCGAAAATAAAATCTTAGATTCTGCTATAATTCTATTAATTTCGCTGTTTTCCGACAAATAAACAGTAACCTTCGTCTCACCAATACTCACCTGCCATCGTGCGTTCGATCCAAGTCACAAGTTATGCCGTTTTTCACAAGTTCTTTCACAATTTTCCGATCTATAATCTTTTCTCGCCCGTCTCGACACGATCGATCCTTAGTTCCTTACCGTGTCACGCACGCACGGCAACGTCAAACCTCTGAAAAAGAGTGAGCTAGCGGAGCCGAGAACGCACGGCATGCTTAGGCCATGCTGGTAGCGCATTTCGGAAAACTCTCTCTCTCTCGTTTCGTATCGTACGTTAAAAATAGAAAACATCGCCAGGCGTGGGGTAAGACGGGCCAGATGCTCTGTTTTCCACCGTCACGACGATCGTTGCATGAATGAAAATTCATCTGCAAACAAAAATCATAGAAAACATCACTGCAAACTGCATTTTCAAATCTCATTCCCATTTCACCAGCCCGTACGTGTGTGTTTTCATTACGGTTTCTTTTATTGTTTCATAAAAATTACCCTACTATATTGTAATATAGGCGAAATTTGACATAAACTGTGTTTGTGTAGTGTTTTGGATGTATTTCTGTATTTCTCTCGCCCCCCAAAAACGAACAAGCCCACGGGACCGGGGGGGTAGAGACGTGGTATATTTCAAGCCATCTTTTGCTTTTGGTAGATACGCCACTGTACTGTGCAAGCATGAGTTCTTGTACTGTGTGGTTTTTCGTTTGTTTTTATTTATCATTCTAGTTTCGTATTAGCCAGTCGACGGATAACTCCCAGCAAAAAGCCGCATTTCCGTATTAAAATATGCATGTCGCAGCGAGTGCACGCACACACGCGCTGCAGCAGACAAATAGTTTTCAAATAGAACCAATTACTCATACCAAGCCACCACAGCTTTTTGGGGGGGAAAAGGGGAAACTGATGCTGGTCGAAAAGAACATGCTTTAATTGGCCCTTTTATCACGATTGTTGCCCTTTATCAACTCAAGTAGATTACGGAACTAATCTTACGCAACACATCCACATACCACAGATATTCCACAGATGGGACACACGGGGGAAAACCAGAGATTGAAAAGGATAAGAGTAACTAAAGAAAATGAGGGAGGAAATTCCTCCCGAAAGCAAACGGCACGTTGCTTGTGTTTTAGGGATGCCGGCACAAACAAGACACCCTCCCGGTAATACACTTCCAAAGGACGGCCGCTTACATGCTCAAGTATCCATGATTGGCAGCGACGTTGCGGCCCACCAGGTACGCGATCAGCATAATCACGATCAACGCGACCAGGGCGCATCCGACCGCAATCGGCACAATGTCGGGCGTATCAATGGCCTCACAGTCCTTGGCGATCGAGAAAGTACTCTGCTTCTTTTTGTGGAACGCCTCCAGCTGCACCTTGGTGACCGTCACCGTCGGCGTACCGAGCCCGTCCGTGCTCGAAGTCAGGTTCAGCATCTGCGCCTTGTTACAGTGGTAGGACATATCCAGCGGCGTTTTGAACAGCGTCTGGTTGTTGCTCAGCACAAGCTGCTGGAGCGCTGTAACAACAACAACAGGACGAGGATTACACGCGAGATAAGATTACGACGTTGTCACACACACCACACACTTACGCTTGGCGTTCGGGAACGAATCTCCAACGACCCACAACTGCAGCACCAAACCGTCCAGAGCGAACTCATGCTCGGTAGCGTTCATGGCGAAGTTGATCCGCAGCGAGCTGTAGTTGTTGCTCTGCTTGTCCATCGCCCAGCTCAGCTCGATATAGTCGGTGAGATTTTCGCACTGCCCCGATTTGACGATCGCATCCTTCGGCAGGTTGTACAGGACGTTCTGTGGCTTGTCCGCTGCGATCGGTGGGAAGAGACAGCACGATCATATTAGCCTGTCTTAGTTGGCAGAGATTTCTTAATCGGCCCATTTCACTTACCGGCATCCAAGTAGCTCAGATTGAACTGCATCGCCATCTGGGCGATGACGCAGGTTTGGTTGGTGGTCGTGTTGAAGAAGCTCCAGCTGCCCATGTCCGGTTCCGGTACGGGTTTCGGACCCGGCGCAACGGTGGTCGTGGATGGGGCCACGGTCGTGGTGGTCGGTGCTGGGGTGGTTGTCGGTTTGGGTGTTGTAGTAGTGGTTGTAGTCGTCGTCGTCGTCGTTGAGGTGGTGGCGGGAGTAGTTGTAGATGTTGTCGTTGGGACAGGTGGTGTCGTCACTGGATCAGTTGTTGTTTGAACTGGCTCAGTTGGGCTAACCTCCGATAGGGCTAGAATGTACGAAAAGCACAATTAAAACGATGTTCAACTGAGCTTAGAAAGAGTCACGTAAACCTCAACGATCTCGCGAGCATGCTGATAAGCAAAACACACACTTGAATTGAACTTTTCTACAATGCTGTGTTTCTCTTGTGATTCTCTTGTCACCATGTAAATTATCCCATAGGCGATTACAGAGTGGGTTGTTTTTTTTTGCACACATTCCATAGAGGTCAGTGGAAATTCGAATCATCTGAGATTAAAATATAGTTCGAGCGATAAACATTCGTGCGACAAAAGACATCTGCGTCGCGAACCAAAATTAATAGGCAAAAGAGAGGGCTTAAGCGCTGTAATTAAATTATAAAGCAGTTGATAAGCGCGACGAAACGGACCATCAACAGTAAACAGGAGAACTTATGTTCCCAGTATGGAAGAGCCGGTTTCAAAGTTTATATAATTGCACAAACCAAACCACCACGATTGTTTACACAACCGATCAGCTTAGCTCAGCTAATTTGTAACATCACGGCTGGCCATACTTTTCTTCCAACACTTATCAAGCCTACCAGCGGTTGCGTTCTTTGTGTTTATGCAGCCACAAATAAGCGACATACTTTCTGACTCATCAGCGTAAGTGCATGTCAACACAGTCATACATGTATTCAAGATGGATTAGTGTGATGATCCGAAGCCTACGTTGTCTTGCCATTCATATCCATACGCTCGCCTCAAAATGATATGGACAAGAAACGCAATACAGTGGTACGCGCAGTTGTATGAGTGAGTTTTATCATTTGCAGGCGTATTACGTACGAAATTACACGATATGAAGGCCCTTCGCTGGAGCTTTGCAGTAATCTGGATGCCAGTGCAAAAGTCACGAAGGAAAAAACACTTGATGCCTTTTTTCTTCCTTGTCGCTGCGTATTGTCAGCGCATACCAAACAAAAATCAGCTGACGCACACTTGTACGCCGCAGTGCGTGCGAGAGTGTGCATGTTGCGTACCGCAGTATGCCATTCGTCGATCATGACCTATTATCCACCATTTGTTTCGAGAATTGCTAGAGAAAATTGCTTCACCACGATGCAAACCAGAACGTCAAGCACTCAAAGGACGACCGCTTCGAAAAATGGGCATAGCGGCTGCGGCGGCACAGCGCAAAACATTGTAGCATTATTGCTTTTCATGCAGCTGCCACAATCGACGGAGGCTTCACGGTTCCTTTGTTCTACCCAGCAGGCTTTGCGTTGCTAGGAGGGGAACTCTGGTGCCGCTGCTGTTCGTTTGCGCTGCACTATCATCGCGACTGATGAGATGCATACGGGCGATAATCATGGTAGCCATATTTACACCCAACCGCCCGAACACTACACGCAGTTGAAGGGATTCTGCTTCGTGCGTATTGCGTATCGTTTGAGCACACCGTGTTCCAAGTTCCGCGTACGATTACACAATTTCAATACGCTATCGATTCGCGTGTTCGATGTGTTGCACCGAAACCCCCGCTGGAGCTCAAGCGAGGGGCGTTACTTACCATTGCCAATCGCTAATCCTAGCACCAGCAGCAGCGCGACGGAATTTCGTGGCGAATGCATTTTCCAGTTCTATTTCTCCGTCGAAGTATGGGCACTACTGTCCTGCTGCGCAACGCTGCGTTTGCTTCTAGCGCGATGAATCACGGCCAATGTACACGGCACTACCGCTGTGCGGGATACAGAATCTGTCTTTTGTCAGGCCACTTGTTCTATCCTGCCCAGTAAAACGGGAGGACCAGTCGCTTCTTATCAGCCGCGGAAGATGATTTCAACACGCACAACTCTCGGACTGGGTTCACAGAGTAATCAAATAAAAAAACCCTTCTATGCAGCCTGCGCACCCCTACACCGACGACCGATTATTGACCACACCAACACTGCTGCAGGCGTTTGTCAGCTGTCAGTTTCAGCCGTCGCATTGACGGCACTGTTCGAAACGTCCGTTACTATTGCGAATCGATACGATTTTTTTACGAAACGAATGGTCAGCGCTAGTCGATTCATTGCTGGAAATTCACAATAAATATGGATTTTGTCAAGAAAAACTATTCAGTTGCGTCGGCATAAATAAAATTAACCAGCAACAAGCCGGCAAGAATGACTAACTGATCGTCAAGTAAAGAAACAAATATAGATAACTTAGAACTGGGTGGTCCGAGTTCGTGATTAGGTTTGCCCACTTCGCGGTTAGATGTTGCAAATTCATGCAACTCTGTGCATTATTAAAGGATGAATGGATAACGCTGTCCCACTTTTGTCCGTCGCAACAGATTTGCTAAGTTGTAAAGTTTCTTCATGCTAAATGATGAGCAGTCTTAACGAGTCTTAGCAGAACAATTGGTGCGTGTTTCATTCAAACTTTTGCCTTCTACTGACGCTTTGTAAACAAAAGTAAAAAAAAAAAACAAAAAGAAAGGCAGCATTAGTTGTATGCAATGCGGAAATACTCGAATAAGAATGGGAGATAGTAAGTACCTAGGTACGCTAGCTTGCAACAAAATAACTTATTTAAAATGGTATTTGCGACGGCAACTAAAATGTAGGAAAAAATATCGCGAGAAATTTTACTTTAAAAGCGGACACAATACATATTTTAGCAACATTTTTTTCAACTAAGCCATTTTTTTCAATAAGGTCCTCTATTGTTGTAACAACTTTTCTTTTGCTACTCCCCGTACAACCATAGCAAAGAAAACGATAACAAAATGAAATGAGTTCACAATGATCATCAGAATGTCTTTGCTCAATTTATGAAATGTACGGGAAAACAGGATCAGTACCACGTGCATCATAGCTTGGTTCCATGTGGTCAGTCTCCTCCTACCAGTCGTTGGTGAAAGGACTTGAATAATAATTATTGTCATGCTTTCTTCAGTACTTTCCAGCGTGTGCAGCATGAGTTCGTTCTTTTTTTGTTAAGAAGAACGTTCAATGCTTTCAACCGGTTCGTTCGAAAACATTGATTTTATTGCATGTTTCATTTCTGGTTACGAATTCTAGATTGCAGCATTGCTCCAGCCTTACGGAGATGTAGGCCAGAGAAAAGCTTGTGAAAGGACTTGAATAATAATTATTGTCATGCTTTCTTCAGTACTTTCCAGCGTGTGCAGCATGAGTTCGTTCTTTTTTTTGTTAAGAAGAACGTTCAATGCTTTCAACCGGTTCGTTCGAAAACATTGATTTTATTGCATGTTTCATTTTTGGTTACGAATTCTAGATTGCAGCATTGCTCCAGCCTTACGGAGATGTAGGCCAGAGAAAAGCTTTATAAGACCGGTGCAAAACATTCGGCATATCATTTTAGTTTAACAGTCCAATGAGCAAAGTGTGGTAAAATCATGCAGGTTACGGTTACAGTGATTTTGGTGACCATATTTTCGGGTCAGGCTTTCTCAGATGTGCTCACGTTGGGTGAATACGATACAGATTTAGTTATGTGCTACTACAACAAAATATTCGCTGGTTCTCCTAACCAAGAAGTAGTGGAAATAAAAAAGGTACACATTTATAAACGTGATAGTGGATTACAAATGTTCAAATACAGTGTCAAACCCCGATCATGAAAAACCAGGTCGAGATTCCAGTAAAAACATTCTAGATTCGATGGCAAAAGTGCAGTAATATACGAGCAGTAAACAAGAGCAGGTGCAAACAGTTATCATGTCATAAGCATTTAGATTTAACATGAGCCATCGATTTAATTTATAAACTGTGTTCTGTTAACTAGATCACACATTACAAATGTTTTGGAATTAATTTATTTACGTACTTTATTTCATACCGTAAAGAATCTTTTGTTTTTGCGACATGAATGTCTCATCGTGCCACAACTAGCAAGCATGCTTACATGTCGAATAAGTTTTTTATAATTAAATTGCATATTATGTATGCATTTAATAAAGTACACACCGTTCGACGAAACATTCAATCACTCTTTTACAACATTCTATTGTCAACACTTATGGGAATTAACAATGCGATAAGCTGAAAACTATAATATTAAAAATAAAGAAACAGGTTTCGTTACCACTTAGTGAGTCTGTATTATGTTTTTTGTTACAGGATACATCGAAATCATTCGCGTTTTTACTAATTTTCGTGCCTGGTGAAACGACAACTGCAGAAATATCAGGAATATTAGGCATATCTGATATCCAGATTCGAATAAGAGATAAAATGACAAGACGGTTTCGAACGGGAGCAGAAGTATTCGGGTATTGCAAAGTTTGTATTCAAGAAACAAATGCGGCACAAACGAACGTAGCAGATACAGCAACGGCAAGCGTTTTTATAACAACTCATACGGAAATGTACTCTGAAAATGAGACTGAAATGACATCCAGTAAAGCTACTATCACTACACCCAGTGAAGAGCCCATCAGAACAACCCCGTCCTATGAGGCAACGCCTGGAATGCCAGTCAGCGAAGCAGCAACCACAATGTCCAGTGAAGAACCTACAAAAATATATCCGTCCTCTGAAACTACTACTGAAAAGTCGTCCAGCGGAGCCGCTACCACCATGCCCCCGGAATCATCCCCATCCTCTGAGGCAGCAACTGTAATGTCTTCTAGCGTAGCAACAACTACTATGCCCAGCGAAGAACCCATCAGAACAACCCCGTCCTATGAGGAAACGACTGGAATGCCAGTCAGCGAAGCAGCAACCACAATGCCTAGTGAAGAACCTACAAAAATATCCACGTCCTCTGAAACTACTACTGAAAAGTCGTCCAGCGGAGCCGCAACCACCATGCCCCCGGAATCATCCCCATCCTCTGAGGCAGCAACTGTAATGTCTTCTAGCGTAGCAACAACCACTATGCCCAGCGAAAAACCCATCAGAACAACCCCGTCCTATGAGGAAACGACTGGAATGCCAGTCAGCGAAGCAGCAACCACAATGTCCAGTGAAGAACCTTCAAAAATATCTTCGTCCTCTGAAACTACTACTGAAAAGTCGTTCAGCGGAGCCGCAATCACCATGCCCCCGGAATCATCCCCATCCTCTGAGGCAGCAACTGTAATGTTTTCTAGCGTAGCAACAACCACTATGCCCAGCGAAGAACCCATCAGAACAACCCCGTCCTATGAGGAAACGACTGGAATGCCAGTCAGCGAAGCAGCAACCACAATGCCTAGTGAAGAACCTACAAAAATATCCACGTCCTCTGAAACTACTACTGAAAAGTCTTCCAGCGGAGCCGCAACTACCATGCCCCCGGAATCATCCCCATCCTCTGAGGCAGCAGCTGTAATGTCTTCTAGCGTAGTAACAACCACTATGCCCAGCGAAGAACCCATTAGAACATCCTCGTCCTACGAGGCAACGACTGGAATGCCAGTCAGCGAAGCAGCAACCACAATGCCTAGTGAAGAACCTACAAAAATATTCACGTCCTCTGAAACTACTACTGAAAAGTCTTCCAGCGGAGCCGCAACTACCATGCCCCCGGAATCATCCCCATCCTCTGAGGCAGCAACTGTAATGTCTTCTAGCGTAGCAACAGCCACTATGCCCAGCGAAGAACCCATCAAAACAACCCCGTCCTATGAGGCAACGACTGGAATGCCAGTCAGCGAAGCAGCAACCACAATGTCCAGTGAAGAACCTTCAAAAATGTCTTCGTCCTCTGAAACTACTACTGAAAAGTCGTTCAGCGGAGCCGCTACCACCATGCCCCCGGAATCATCCCCATCCTCTGAGGCAGCAACTGTAATGTCTTCTAGTGTAGTAACAACCACTATGCCCAGCGAAGAACCCATCAGAACAACCCCGTCCTACGAGGAAACGACTGGAATGCCAGTCAGCGAAGCAGCAACCACAATGCCTAGTGAAGAACCTACAAAAATATCCACGTCCTCTAACGACTGGAATGCCAGTCAGCGAAGCAGCAACCACAATGCCTAGTGAAGAACCTACAAAAATATCCACGTCCTCTGAAACTGCTACTGAAAAGTCGTCAAGCGGAGCCGCAACCACCATGCCCCCGCAAACATCCCCATCCTCTGAGGCAGCAGCTGTAATGTAAATCCGTTTCCAGGGTTATTGATTAAATAGTATCGTCTTCTTCCGCACTCAGTGCGCCCTAAACCTCTGCTTACTGTGTTTGTTTTTAAACAGACGTCGCGAGCAAACCCAACATGGACGGACAGAGCAACAGCGGAGAACCGCGGAATAATGCTGAGGCGAAGAAGCAGCTGCGTGAGGAGAAACAGCGTGAGGCGAAGATCGAGGAACAGCTGTCGAAGGCGCTGAGCGGCATGACGGTGGAAGAGAAGTATGCGGCCGTGCACAAGCGACTGGTCGACTCGGAGAAGGAGAACCGCCGGCTGGTCGCGCTGCACAAGCAGTACGATCGCACGCTGGACGCGTTCAAGCGCGAGAAGGAAAATCTCATCCTCGAGCACGACAAGATGGCCATGACGAAGACGAAGCTGGAAGGGCTGTGCCGCGAGCTGCAGCGTCAGAACAAAACGATCAAGGACGACAGCCTGGCACAGTTCCAGCTGGAGGAGGAAAAGCGCAAACACCAAGTAGCAGTTTGTCACTTTTTTTAATTAGATGAATAGGTCATCAACTTTGTTGCATTTGAAAGCTCACAACATCATGAGGAATCTTTATTGCATTTTGTACTGTCTACATAATCGTAATTATCGATGGGAATGAAGTTTTAAATTTATTTGTGCTGATAAATTCTGAGTTCCTTTCCGGGCTGATGGATTTAAAAAAATCGTCGTACCATTTTCGTGTTATTTTTGTATTAATTTTTGGTGGGCATTCTATTTCACTAGCATGAAAACATTTACTATTGTTTAACCGATGATTGCGTTAGAAAACATTGTTTCCGCGTTTAAAAACGCTCTGACTGAAAACTGAACTCCATCTCACTATTTTGAGACGTTTCAAGTATTTAAACTAGTACTATAAACATAGCATCCGGTTTGGAGAGGAAGTGTCAAACTGTGTTTGTTTACCAACAAACGCTAGCATGCCACTGGTGCACAGAAAACGGAAACTGGTATGCGATTATAAAAATTTTGCACTATGTTCGTAAAAATCTACCGTAGAAAAGTATAAATTAGTGTAACATATATGATTCGTCGGGAAGCATAAATCAACAATATTGTCGGCTTAACTAGTGCGGATCCTTTAAAACCAGGTTTGTGGTCCTTCGGGTGGTTGAAATGATTTTCTAACAAGATATCTGCTCAGTATCTTGAACATTTGGGTACGACACAGGCACAGTGGGTAGGAAAAGGTGGAATGAAACGCAAACTGTCTTGTTACTATCGGTACGAAGCAGTTGTTTTGTCATTTTGTGGTTAATCCGTTTCCAGGGTTATTGATTAAATAGTATCGTCTTCTTCCGCACTCAGTGCGCCCTAAACCTCTGCTTACTGTGTTTGTTTTTAAACAGACGTCGCGAGCAAACCCAACATGGACGGACAGAGCAACAGCGGAGAACCGCGGAATAATGCTGAGGCGAAGAAGCAGCTGCGTGAGGAGAAACAACGTGAGGCGAAGATTGAGGAACAGCTGTCGAAGGCGCTGAGCGGCATGACGGTGGAGGAGAAGTATGCGGCCGTGCACAAGCGGCTGGTCGACTCGGAGAAGGAGAACCGCCGGCTGGTCGCGCTGCACAAGCAGTACGATCGCACGCTGGACGCGTTCAAGCGCGAGAAGGAAAATCTCATCCTCGAGCACGACAAGATGGCCATGACGAAGACGAAGCTGGAAGGGCTGTGCCGCGAGCTGCAGCGTCAGAACAAAACGATCAAGGACGACAGCCTGGCACAGTTCCAGCTTGAGGAGGAAAAGCGCAAACAAACTCAGGAGAAGTTCCAACAGTCGCTGAACGACATACAGACGGTGATGAACGAGAACAACGACAAGAACATGAAGCTGAAGGAAGACAACATGGAGATGGCGAAAAAGTACGAGCGGAAGTGGTGATAATGGCGCGCAGCAATTTTTCCACTGTAACTTTCGTTTCGTGTTTTCTTGTTGCGCAGGTTCAAGCATATTCTCGAGCAGTATGAACTACGCGACCAGCAGATAGATAAGATGAACAAACAGATGGAATTGGTAACGCAGCTGAACGATGCCAAACTGGCCAAGGTGCAGATGGAAGGAAACAACCAGAAAGAGCAGTACCTTGCGTAAGATGAAGATATTCTTGGCGGGGCATATTTTAATACGGAAATGCGGCTTTTTGCTGGGAGTTATCCGTCGACTGGCTAATACGAAACTAGAATGATAAATAAAAACAAACGAAAAACCACACAGTACAAGAACTCATGCTTGCACAGTACAGTGGCGTATCTACCAAAAGCAAAAGATGGCTTGAAATATACCACGTCTCTACCCCCCCGGTCCCGTGGGCTTGTTCGTTTTTGGGGGGCGAGAGAAATACAGAAATACATCCAAAACACTACACAAACACAGTTTATGTCAAATTTCGCCTATATTACAATATAGTAGGGTAATTTTTATGAAACAATAAAAGAAACCGTAATGAAAACACACACGTACGGGCTGGTGAAATGGGAATGAGATTTGAAAATGCAGTTTGCAGTGATGTTTTCTATGATTTTTGTTTGCAGATGAATTTTCATTCATGCAACGATCGTCGTGACGGTGGAAAACAGAGCATCTGGCCCGTCTTACCCCACGCCTGGCGATGTTTTCTATTTTTAACGTACGATACGAAACGAGAGAGAGAGAGTTTTCCGAAATGCGCTACCAGCATGGCCTAAGCATGCCGTGCGTTCTCGGCTCCGCTAGCTCACTCTTTTTCAGAGGTTTGACGTTGCCGTGCGTGCGTGACACGGTAAGGAACTAAGGATCGATCGTGTCGAGACGGGCGAGAAAAGATTATAGATCGGAAAATTGTGAAAGAACTTGTGAAAAACGGCATAACTTGTGACTTGGATCGAACGCACGATGGCAGGTGAGTATTGGTGAGACGAAGGTTACTGTTTATTTGTCGGAAAACAGTGAAATTAATAGAATTATAGCAGAATCTAAGATTTTATTTTCGGCATCCATTATTACCGCGTGTACAGCTTATTTCGTGCGTGGTGGTGAATTCATCCCACGGCACTACTACACAGATCGCATGTTTAGGGAAACTGAGCTATTAAAGTAATCGGCGAAAGTGACGAAAACAGATTGTTTGTACACATATGTAAACTTTCTATTAAGAAACATTGTTATACAAGTGGGATGTGTATGAACCAAGTAGCAGTTTGTCACTTTTTTTAATTAGATGAATAGGTCATCAACTTTGTTGCATTTGAAAGCTCACAACATCATGAGTAGTGTACGCAGCTGATGCAAGCGAGCTCAAAGAAAATGACTAAGCAAAACTGTTTTTTCTCCTCTCTCTCTCTCTCTCGTATAATGTGTTTATCATGCTATGCTTTGATTAGTAATAGAACCTTTCCGCAAGGGTTCGACGTTCGTTATACGCTTCGATTACGTACTGTATTGGGTGTTTCCCTAGGCAAGTATCTGCTTACTGTGCGCGGTACAAAATTTTGCTAACTTCAAAAAACCTTATCCACTAACATTCGCTTGCGTACACTGGCGGAAGCCTTACGTTGGTACGTCAGTGTACAGCTTCCACATTTAAAACACGTACAGCCAAGTACAGCGAGAGCGCTACGCATACACGATTAAAACAAAGCTCCAAGTGCTGCTGTGCCACTAAAACGCTAAATGGGGGGATGTTTCGAGTTTCGAATCGGCTAAATCACATTGAGTTGGTGGCTACAGTGCGCGCTACAACATTCACATTCAGTTTGGCGTGGCGAAGCTACATGCTAGTCCCACTCCGACGCTGGATCGGTTCGGCTCACGGTGACTAATCGCTACTATTTGGACTATTGATCGTTTCGAGTCGTCTAGCACTCACGTCTGCGTTGTCGATGGAAGCGTTATCACACGCACGGTGCAACGGAAAGCGACGCGTGATCCTCCTCCTATTTCAGTGTGTTCTGCCTGTGTTTTTTCTTTCTCGTCGAACAGCAAACAAAAACCATACTGATTGAATAAATCCTAGCTTTACGATTCATACTCGTGTCGTACTCCGGCTCTCCTTATTATCGCTGATCGTTTCAGCCGAAACGCAGAAGATCCAAAAGAATCAGATCAGCCTCGTCGATTAATGTATGAGTGCAAAGCGAAAGGAAGAAGTCAATGGGCCGTTCACGGACCACACTGGTTCCGGTGAGATGGTCATATCAGTAGAAGGATGCCGAACAGGCCCAACTCGTAGCAACAGGTCAAGACCGCTTCCATCGATTTATTTCATTTTCTTAGATGCATTTTGTTCGAACACGCATTATTACGAATCGTTTCGTTAAATTAAAACAAACAAAACACTATTCTACTAACCGTACCCTATAGTGTACGCAGCTGATGCAGACAAGTACGGCGAGTTCCAAGACTCGCTGAAGAAAAGCAGAAGCATTTACGAAGGATACCAGGAGGACATGAAGAAGGTAGTTTCGTTCACCTTACTTACGTTTACGATCAGTGTGGCTGACCGTGGTACTTTTCCGCACCGCAGATGTCGAAGAAAATGAAAACCCTCGAGAAGGAGACGATGGCGTGGAAGTCGCGCTGGGAAACGAGCAACGCCACCGTACAGAAGATGCTCGACGAGCAGATCGAGCGTGAAAAGGTGCTCACCAAACTGACCCGCCAGCTGTCCCAGCTGCAGAAGCTGTGCCGCACGCTGCAGGCCGAACGGGCCACCTACCTGGCGGCACTGAAGGAAGCAAACCTGCCCGTACCGGCCGAGGTGGAGAATAATGGGACCGAGGAGCAGGAAAAGCCTACTGCGGAGGTGACGAAAACGCAGCAGCCGGCAGACAATCACGTTAATGGGCATGCGGCCGCGTCTGACGAACCGAAACCCGCCCCAGTGCAGCCGGTGAAAGCGGAAGTTACAGCGTAGTCAGGTCCTCCCCACCGTGCATACTATTCACGTTCACGAGTTCGATTTTAATTTATATCACACCTATTTCGTATGTTTACTTACCCTCCGTGCACGTACTCTACATCTAGTATACCACCAATCCGTATCTGTATCTCGGATGATTTAGGTTGGTGTTTTTTCTTTCTCGTCGAACAGCAAACAAAAACCATACTGATTGAATAAATCCTAGCTTTACGATTCATACTCGTGTCATACTCCGGCTCTCCTTACTATCGCTGATTGTTTCAGCCAATACGGAGAAGATCCAAGAGAATCAGATCAGCCTCGTCGCTTAAGGTATGAGAGGAAAGCGAAAGGAAAAGTCTATGGGCCGTTCACGGACCACTCTGGTTCCGGTGAGTTGGTCATATCAGTAGAAGGATGCCGAACAGGCTCAATTCGTAGCAA
>KZ069548.1:48084-70195 GCA_002091845.1 Anopheles cracens
CTGCTCGAAGAACTCGGCCCGCACCGAACGGATCGAGTTCTTGTTGTCCTCGGTGTTGCGGGCGCGCAGGATCTTCTGCTCCTGCACACTGTAGCTGTGCGGTGAGGGTAGAAATGGGGTTACAATTAAGAGCTTGAACCTTGACGACGGATTTGGTCGGCCGGTGTCTTACCGAGAGCCGTAGCTGTTGAGATGGTTGTTGTTCGCGCTGTTGCCGTTGAAGTTCTGCACGTTGACGTACCCGTGGCGGATGCTGCTAGCCGGCGAGACGAGCGTGCCGCGTGACGAACTGATGCCGGTGTCCGTAGTCTTGTCCTTGCCGAGGAATCCGGAACCGTGGGCGTGCGAGTTGCCGTAGGCGGAAGCGAAGTAGATGTTATCCCGGCAGCTCGACGGACGGTGGGTTGAGGGTGGCGTATCCAGTCCACTGTCGCATCCGGCATAGTCTAAATCTGTCAGGACTGTAAAGCGAAAACGAAAGATTTTTTTAATAATCTTGCGTAATACTTCATTCATTAAGGGAAACACATTACTGAGAAAAGATCTGCACAGATTCGCACTCTTAGCTCATCAGGCGAGAGCTTCAAATAAAAATTATCAGCTATTTCTTTTATAATGTTTTCTTTAGTCTTTTCACTTGATTATATCTCGTTACTCATCTACTATTAGAAGACGTGGTTATATTTCGTTCGAAAGGATTTAAGATTGTCTGGGTAGCATCGAAAGTACAATCCCCAAACAGACTACTAAAGAAATACTTACACGAATGGCGACTGCTGTCGTTGCCGCCCGGACCGAGCGGTCGTCTGTAGAGATCGTCGTTCTCCCGGTAGCGGCCGCCCCGCCGCAGCTCGACCTCCTCCTCGAGATCGTCGTGCAGCGTGTAGCTGTGGTTGCCGTTCACGAAGTTGTCCGCCAGCTTCTTCAGCGGCGAGTACGGGAACCCACCGTAGTTCCCACCCATAGCACGGGGGAAGCAACAATTGATGGCCGCAATGAGCGGTATTGACCGATTTCAAATGCCTACGGGCTCCCGAGAAGGATTGTATCCTTAGTGCTGTCGAGTGAAATTCATTTTCAGGATGATTTATTTTTGCACACGTAGCTGAAGATTTTTTTTACTTCTGCAAAAACGTGAACATGACAAATTAAAAATCATTGGCACAATAACTAAACGCAAGCCGGTCTAGATCTGCAACTTCTCGTATTCCATTACTTAATTATATCCCTAGCTGGATAATCAGTCGTACCTATGGACAGGATGCTAATTGTACGAAATAAATTGCTCTATTTTCCCCAAACATTCTTCTCTCACTATTCATCAAGTTTTGGAGAGATTTTTAATGTATTTCGCATGTGATTTCTGTATACAGTTTGGCTTTTCTTCGACTGTCTTCTTCTTTTTCTTCGTTGATACTACAATTCAGCTAGGGGGTACCATTCGGGCAACTTACAGCATAACTAAATAGCAGGATTATTTGACACTAAATCTGGCTTGATAATTATTATTTATATCCTAAATTTAGTTATATCCGCTGTGCTGTCTGTAGAATAGAGAGTTCAGCTTAACTAGCTGAAATTGAAACGATTGATATCTTTGAAGATACACCTTCTTTGGCATATCAACCTTCACTTCACTTAGCTATTACCCGCAGCCTGGGTAGTTACTTCTGCGTACTGGAAGATACACATAACCTAAGTTATAAGCAAATAAAACCAAGTATGTCCTTGAGACGGTAAAGTCATCATCAAGAACGTCAAACATTGACCCTAAAAATATGTTTTAGAACTATGTATAAAATCGAGTCACAACTTTCAAACAGTTCAAATAAATAAAAACGAAAATAAGATTCACAAAATTGTGATGGAAACCTGTGTTTGGCTCTCTCAAAACAATTGACTATGAAATATGTGAAAATTACATGTTTAGTTAATTTTTGTTAAATTCAATGATCGTCATAAAACCAAACACAACAAGCTGAAGAAAAGCCATCTTTCAGGCGTAAAGGGAAAACGGTTCGAATTGGATTTGCACAATCCGTATGATCAATATCTTCCACGGAGAGCGCGGAAGAGTTCACGTTAATCGCCATCAGACAACGCAACGACGAGGATCGGGTACACGATTTCCCCGCCCGATCTCACGAACAAAGAAAATCCTTTACGAAGATTTATTAATCGCGACGATTGGCGCGTGCCCTATTTGCTCAACCGGAAGTAATGGGAGGAAGTTAATAACCCCGACGCTACGTGTTTGACGTACCGAACGATATCGCTTTCGAGCGGGATATAAATATTGGGCCCCTGCGCGGAGAGTTCATTGGATTTGTTGATTGAGTTTCAGCTTTTCACTCATTTCTCCCGGGGGCAGCCTTATCCTGTTTGCTCGCGTCTCCCACTGCTCGGAAGTTAATTGTCGGAAAGGGATAAAGGGATGATTGTACCATCGTACGACTCGCGTCGCTGATCTGGTGGTGAGCTAGTTGCGGAACAGCAGGTGAGCGTCGCATTGTTTAATCCCAGTTCAAGCCCTCCCCCGGTTACAGCTCGAGCGCCCCATTGTCCGTCTCGCCCGTCCGACGATTGGAAGCTTACCGTTAAATGGTTTAGCGCTTGAACCCATGCCGCGGCAAAGGGCCGACTTCTTCGTGGAGTAGTATCCACTTGACGACGGTAGCGGCTCCGAGCGCGGCGCGTACGTCACAATGGTATCGCAGCGAATCAATTAAAAGCAATTTATATGCACTCCATTGAACAAACATTTGATTTTTGCAAGTGCAAAGCGCACTTAATTGCATTTCCACTCGCCTGCCGACCGGGGGGAGTAAACGAGGAGTCGTTTTTTTTGTCGCCCACACACACACAACACGCTGCTCTTTTAGCGCCGTTTCTCAACATCGCCGAGCTAACCGAGCGAGGACGTCTAGGCAGTGGCACTTCACCATCACCTCGAAACCGCCGCACAGGAGTGCCGTTGGCATGAGCTTCTTCGATGCCCTACGCAGGCATGGGGGCCCTCGTCTCGTATAGTGTTTACATATGCGCGAAGCAGTCGGCCGGTTTCGAAGCCGAAAGCCGCCAGGTTCGCCGCACAACACGTACCCGGGATTCCCCGGAGCCGGATTCTTGCAGCCGCACACACAGGAGGCACCGGAACTCGTCGTTCGTGAAAATGTGCGAAAATGACATTTTTCCAACCCATCGCACGCCCACGTCCTCCGTGGAGGCTGGAGCCGGGGCTCGGCGTATGGGCGTATGCACTTCTTCGCACACCGCTGCATTGATTCGATGAGGTGTCCACAACCGCAGATCGACTACCGTGACGGAATCGACAATGCTCAGCACAAAGGATAACAGGCGCCGACGACGAACGTGGCAGTCGAACGATTGCGTGCAACGCGCAGTGGAATGGTAGGGCGATTCTTCTGGCAGCGTCAAGCGTACGGTTAGATCCTTCTGATGCGTGCAGCCAGTAAGGAAGAGCCAGCACGCACGCACTATGGTACATATTCTGGCGAACGAACCGATTAAGTTGGAATTTAGTTGATTGCATGAGAGGCTGCTGCACTTATGTGGAAATGGTTTTAAATTTACAACAGTCGCTTAAGCATGTTTGCGCAATAACTTTTAAAATACTTGAACACTTCTACGTGCTGGTTTATCGTGGAGTTAAAGAAGAAAATTGGATATTGAAATTCCACCTCATATGTTACAGACAATTCTAAAGTAAAACATCACAAAATACATTACTTGAAAATAAATAAATAAGTAAAAAAAGATATATAAAGTTTCTACAGTCATACATGTTCTTGTTGAAGTCTTTACTACAAAGAAGATGAAATAAGAGAGGAGTCCATGATGATAATAAAACCAAAAATCAGGACGTCGATGTTTTTCGATCAATTCATTGTTTAGGCTAGTTTTAATTACAACGAGTCGTTTTATATATTCAAAAGGACATTTATTAAATTTAATACTTGTTTCAAGAATTTTAGTATTTTTTATATAAAAATTGTATTTTAACGTAATATTCTTGTAGCTTTTTGTATATTGTGGGTTGTGGATTGAAAAAGAAACTAGGTCATTTTTTGAGTTGTAAATAAATCAGAATATATCTTATATCTTAAATTTCTTAAAAAAGAGTATAAAATAGAAAGATAAAAAATAAAACGCTTTATTGCCACGGTGCGATAATGTATTCGCTTGCATTGTGCGTCAAAGCGAATGCTTTCGGAAACAGACGCCATTCAACGAACGCTCCGCATCGGAAAGCATTTGCATCGGGAATGCGCTCTTTTGCATTCAGCTTTTGCACCCTGGCTGCATACTCCTGGCTGCGTTCGGTAAGGAAAAATGTGCGGATTTACTGCACACGTGAAGCGTCGCGCGGCTAAGCAAATATTTAGCCGTGCGTCCCAGCGCGTATGGTTGGATATGGTTGTGCGTTGCCCGCCGAGTGAACGGGCAAGAAAATAGTGGTTCTTTACCGTAGCGTTCGTGAGGTAGAAAAGTTTGCCAATGTAATTTGCATTTGCCGGCAGGAATTATCGGCGCACCGAACAATGCGAGCTTGCGAAACGACTTTCTCCGGGCGTAAAACACACACACACACAGGAGCAAGTTTCGTGCCAGCGTCCTTTAGAGATGTTGCATTCTGTGCTCGGTTGTTATGCAGCAACGCTGCATCCGTGGCCATAATGTATGGCCATTTTCCCAGCGATACCCCCAAACGGTCAGAATGGTCGTACGTTACAGGGAATTGTTTCAAATCCACGCCCCCGTTCGGCGTGTTACACTGAAATACGAAGCGCTGCCGCCCTCGAAACGGTCCATGCTTACCTTAAATATAAACTGTCCCATGTCGGAAATCTTCTCCGACGCGGATCCGGTGGCTCGTTTGAAACAATTGAGATAATCACGTGTTAGGATGAAGTATCTGAAATAAGCGACAAAGTTAACGTCCCTCATTAGTATCGTATGACAGCGCGCTCGGAGTGAAATCGGAAGCTAATGCCCAACGGCAGGGCTACATAAAGACAGGGCGTCGGGTGTGATGAAATGAAGAACCGGAACGGGATCGGTGGAAGGGTTTAGAACGGAAAGTGACATCGGTCACAGGATTCAGCGTACATTGGCTTAAATTTCCTCCGAATCTTATCGTATCGATAACTACGTACCTTTCCTTCCAGCGAGAGAACAGTCGGTCACGCTGCTGCCAGAGCAGCCCCCGTTTAATCGGACCCGTCATTTGTGCCACTGGAATACGTCCAATTAGGAGAGATTTCTGAAAAGTAAAGCACAAGAACAAAAAACGGCGTTGGTTATTAAGTGATGAAGAAACTGGTGCTTATTATGGGGGAAAAAGTTGTTTTTTCTTTCTATAAGAGAAAGTTCTGCTCTTTCTAAAAGGATTACGAAAACAAAACCAGCGGCAACTGAACTCTTGGAATTGTCTCAAGTTGCTCACGAGTATCGCTTCAAGATGTGCGCTGGGACGGCTAAAAGGACAACGATTGCCGCAGGCAACTGCATCAGCACCGTCATTGTCGAAAGGTTCGTCCCGTAGAATTTCGTCAACCAAAGTCCTCCCCAAACCGAAAGAGGACTGTGCAAACCTCCTTCCAGGGCGAAGAATGGCGGCCAAAGCATTAGCAGATGCTAAATATAGATACTCATTGCAGCGACAGGGCAAGTGCGAAACTCGTGAAAACTTCCGCTGGGCGGGAAGGCAAACGAGCATGAAGACGTTTCGGGGTTCGGCGGTGCCGGAATACACCATTTCCCACAAACGTAGGAGCTGGGTCGAAAAGGGAAGACAAGCCCCGAAAGTAAATATTGAAATCAAGGTTAATTTGCACATTCATTTCGGAGGGCTGTAAAATCTAAGCGCGGGGCACCGAGAGGCCGCCAACGCTGCTAACGCGTGCCGCAAAGTGGAAAAGTTCGTCCATTCCACCGACGAGGATTTGTGTTTTCCCGCATCCCGCCCGCTTCATCCCGACCTCCTTCCCACCTTAGGTTGACGAGCCGGAGCATTCAGTGGCCGGCTCGGCCGGGGCTAGCTGCGTGCTATCGGTTTGACAGCGGTCGGAGATCTCGTAGTTCATTATTTTAATTTAAATTACTTTTTCTCGCTTGGACGATGATCGGAGTGAATTAAATCATGTCGACGAGTAGTTTTGGGTACAAATTTGGCCTGTGTTTTTTTTTGTTGCGTTGCGTGGACAGGTGTTTTAGGGAGGCCGGTGTGATGATGTGCGATTATTATGATTAATGTGTATTTTTGCTGCATGGGAAAAACTTTTTTCGGAGTGGGAAAAATACGCTTCTCAATGGGATGGAACAGTGAACTACTTTAACAGCTATGAAATATGTTTTTGCTGACAGATAATAGTTTCTTGTTCAAGCTTATCGGATGTAAAAGTATTAAAAATGGATATGAAATATTCTGTTAAGATTTATAGGCAAAACAGAGAGCGAGAAAATTATTATCATTTCAATTTTTCTTGTTGATGGAGACGCACGGTGTTTTGTACGAACTGAGCAATTTATCGCTCAAATTATTCAATTGTTCTCACATATTTCAATATAATCCGATAGCAGAGCAATAAGTTGTTCGTTTAGTTATTTGAGCCAAATCATTTGGAGTTCATTCTTTGAAATGAAGATAACACACTAAACTACAGACTGTGTTTTTTCGTACCCGAGAATTGTCCTTTCTCGAAGTAAAACATCTTGTCATTTTCCCAATCTATCTTTAGCAAACGCGTACATCGAGTAACAATGCACCACGTTCAATCACCATGGAAAGCTCCGGTGTCTCCGGTGCGGGTGGCAACTGTTTGTGCAGTGTTTCTTTCAATCACCGGACAGAATCAACAGTGCATCAAACACGCACACACCGACCGCACAGAGCACGGAGAAAGCCCGGAGACAGCAGACACCAGAATCACGGGAATCGCTTGCACTTTCCTTCGCCGTTCCCGTTCGGCCCCACGTGGATTATGTTCACCGTGCCAGACAGCAGCAAGCCAGCGGCGAACGGTACACGGGGTGAAAATGAAATGGAAATTCACACATGGCGCTGCTACCATATCCTGCGACCGTGTGTACACGTGTAAACGACACCACTCACCTACATACGTTGCCCATTACGACGATGTAAACATCTCCATGCACCATTAATAACGGCACGGGCGAGGTGGGCACGAAAGGTGGTCCTCCCACAGAGCACGCTGTGCCTGGCTTCATCCGTTTTACAAAGACAACAGCAAACAACACCACGACGGACGAAGGTCGGTAGACGACGATGTTGGAAGTGATAATGTTGTAGCACGGATGTCACCAGGATACGGTGTTTTGCGACACGGGTAAACTGATACCCCGCACACGGCGAGAGATCCTTGGGAGGTGGCGGTTAAGTCGCGGTTGATTGCCAATTCACTCATTGGCGGGTGACGGCGGTAGTACGCTTCCACTCTGCCTCGGTACAGAAATAGAAACATCACGCAAACATGATTAGCGAAAGATTAGGCTGCGAGTTGGTGTATCGTTTCGTTTCCAGGATGTCTGCACGCTGCCTGCCAACTTCATATCAATAACTTGAAAAGGTCACGCCATCAAGGAGCGCTGCTGCTAAGTGGAAAGCGTGAAAACAACAAACCACTCGTACGATTCCGCAACCGGCAAAAGCTCGCGTAAAAGTTAGGCAACACACTCAATAATACCTCACTTAAGGGCAGTTGAAGAATAATGCTCCATACCCATCCATATCCTGGTTTCGTGTACAATGCGCTCGTGTAAGCAAACGTTTAGCGCGCGTAAGGTAAGCGGATTAACTCACTGCTCATTCCACTTATTATTACAACAAATCGATCTACCTATCCCATGCCGCAGATTCAATTGATGGAGCGTCCGGATCGTCGTTTTCCTCCCCGTGAACGACGTGTAATCGTATCAGGCGGAGGAGCGAACGAAGTCAAACAGGCAGAGGAAAAATAATCACCTCTCGGAACACTGGAATAGGTACAAACGAACGAATCCACTCGTCGTACCGGCAACGTGAGCGCATTGCCATACCCAGCCGCAGTGATTGTTTCGCTTCCTGCAGTATCTCCTCCGTTCTTTGATGAACCAAACCCGTGAGCCATAAATTTTGCTGTGGGAAGTGGATGCGCGTTTTTTGTTTCTTCTTCTCTGCCCCATGCATCGACGTGCCTCACGGACAGATTAATATCAAAGACTTTAATCTTGTAGCAGGCAGAGACGACGTCGATGGCGGATAAGACGAGGAACCGTCTTCACCAAGGGCGCACGGTCTTGTCTTGGATCATGTACAGCTGGTACTTCCGAGCCGAGCGACGGAATGCCTCATGAAATTAAAGTGTGTAACCGTGAACGACGGCACGGCACACGGTAATTGAGTTTTGGGGACGTAAGCGAAATCCGCACTCGGTCACGGATAAATCTTCCAGATTTTGGAGCATCGAAACCGAGATAAATATCAACAAACAACAAACCGTCTCGCGATTCATCCCCGCGCACGATGGTTCCAAAGCGGACATTCGGTAGTAGAATACATTGTTGTGGATTAACACATCAACATACTTGAATAAAATATAAATTTATTGCAATCATAAATTCAATAAATATCTATCTATTTATTGAAAGTAGAATAGGTCTAAAATGGTCTCCAAGTTGCCAGCAACATTGATGTTCTGATCTGATTTTACAATTTTTCATCTAAGCAGTTATTAGAAACTTTACATTTCGTTGGAAAGTATTTTTATCTACTTCCAAAAAGTAGAATCAAAATTTAAAGATGAATGAAAATTTTAGACTTTTTGTTGCGTCGGTTATTTCCTTCCTTTTATCCTATTCCTTATTTTTGGGAAATGAGTTTTTCTTCTCGTAATTTCTCATAACAAATCTCTGAATTATCGATAAAGCATGGATTTTCCAAAAATATTAAGTGCATTATCCGTCATTTACCCTGCGCTGGACCACTGTGATTCGCCACGACAGCGGTATCCGTTTTCTAAATTAGTTAATATCAAATCATGCGGCTGTCTCTTCCCGCTCCGGTCGCTGGGAGTTGTCTCTGCGACGGTGTATCGGCGGGAAAGCAAACCATTTTTGACATAATTTATGCATGCTGGTCGCATCGAGCTCGAGGCGCGCTTCCATTTCCGGTACGCCCTCGCGTCCCTCGCGCGGCTCATCAGCTGCACGGAAAACACCAGCAAGCGAACCGCTTTAGACAGCTTCAATCAGGGCGAGCGTGGCAAAGTTTTAGTCATCCACATCCACTGAGGAATGTAGCGTGTGGTTCCTGCACGCCCTCCCGGTGGCGAGCAACCGTCGTCGGTTTTAGGGTGAACTACAGATGGCTTCCCACCGAACGAGATTGGATTGGATGATATACATGCGCTGGTTGTGCCGTCGTAGTGCTGGCATTCCCGACCGGATCCGGATACCGAACGTCTGGCCGAGCGGTTTTTTGGTCTGGCAAGCGTCACATTGCCCGGGCGTTAAAGGTGACAACGACAACGTGGACGGGTGCGAGCCCATCCAGCCCATCGCTTCGTTTAATAAAGATTTGTGCGGTTTTATCCCGGCATTAGCACGGTTCAGTATAGGCTGCTGTTTGATCGTAACTATAACTCCATTTCGTTTCTCACTTCCTTATCAGGCGCTCTATAAAAGTTTTATAAACTTCCCAAACCGGCAGCTCCGAAACAGCGACGTAATAGCGGACGTTGTCCATAGAAATGGGGAACGAAATGGGAAGAGAAAAGTTCCATTTATTTTTCTTCTTTTTCTTCTCCTGTGTGTGTTATGTTGTCATGAAACAGGTGCACAAGGATAAGCTTGGTTCGAGGGAAATGCTATGCCAAACCGACCGATGCACGCCTCAAGTCAACAAGCGAAAAATGACAACCGTTTTTTCTTATGAGCGTGTATTTCTTCCCACCCCGACAACAACTTCCTGAACACTGACCATCAGCAGAAAAACGTAAGAAAATGATGACATAAACAAACACGCGCGTAGTGACGAAAATTGTAGTGGAAAAGGGATAGAAAACTCATTTGGCACAAAGAAGTTGACTTCCGGTAGGCACATAACATGTTAACGACTGATAATGTTGCAACAATCATCCTTCCTATATAGCAGTAGTTCAAGCTTATTTTATTAGTCTGTTTTCCGCTCTCCAAACCAACCGGACTAGGGAGCGAGAAAAAAGTTGTTTTCATACGCATCGTTCGGTGTGCCAAAACATGTTTTATGAACCATTACGTTTTTGCGCTTATGTGACACATTTCACACGATCAATATCCATTACGGATCGGCTCCGTTTTCGGAGGCGTTTTCGTGTTTCGTGTATAACGCGTCATTACAGGTGAAAAAAGCCGGCGCCTACCCACATCCGTGTATCGATGGACATAAGAATCGATAATGAAATAAAAGAAAAGAACCTTTTCTCACGAGCGGCAGATCAACATGTCTTAATCAAGCCAAACGTGGTCCAAAAATAGTTCCTTCGCGCTGCCGAACAAAGACATGGCTCCTGAATGAAACCACACAAGCGAAGTCACTAATTCGATTCGTGCTCGTTCTCGCACACACCCACACCCACACAAATGTCCAAACGTTTGTTTCGTTTCTAATCTAAATTTTATTGTGTCAAGATTAAGCCCACGGTGGAAATTTCTGCGGAAAAATCTTGTTGACCGCTAGTCCCGGCCCGGAGGCTGTTGCGCCGAGCCGGCATCCGGCGAAGGAAACCACGAACAGCAATATCGTTTCGGTGTCTCCATCCAATCTGCGGCGGAATGGTAATAGAAAGCGAATGGACAACTTTCCACCCACAGAAACGTGCCGGCGTGGTCAGCGGGACTGTGTGCGTCAACACCCCCCCCAGCACCGATTCGAAATGAAACTACAAATGAAAAAAGGAGGCATCGTGTGTCGAAAGGACGTTCCTTTCCGTGCACAAAGTCTCGAAATGGAGGGCGTGGGTTTCAGAGTAAAGCCCTGGTGGGAGATGAGTTAGGTACCTGAGCTGGTACCACTAAGTTAAATGGGATAAATTTTCCAAAACCAACCCTGCGTACAGCAAGCCCGTTCTCATGAATATACGCTTAATAAACGTAACAAGCGAGACGATTGTGGTTTACATCTCATGAATCAGAACTCGGAACCGACTCCTTATCGAGAACATGCCCCTACCTCATCCGCCCGGAAAACACGGGCGTGCCGATAGAGTTTCCCGTAAACCGCACCGAAAATCGAAAGAGACAAAAACACTGTCACAGCCACCCAATCTCCCCAAGGAAGCGCTCAGAAGCCAATGAAAAAGTCAACCAGCAACCGTAGCCTGTCCACTCCCGCACAGGTATGTGACAGAAGGCCACGTGAGATGGCCGCCGCACCTCCACCGGGGAGCATTGTGATTTATTATGTGAGAGGTAAATTTAAGACACACGAAATGAATTGATCCTTAAATTTAATCCCCAAAAGTGTGTCCCGGTGACGTTTGCGGTGCACACGGAGGCATCCGACTTCGACTTCGGGCTCATGTGGCAAGTCTCCTGCTGCTTCTGCTGCCGTTGCGGCTTTGGATCGGGCTGTCGGATACGCTTGCAATTGTGTTCGATCGTGGGATGCTCTCCGATTCCACAACCACGTCACGTGCGGTAACTTTTACCATAAGGCCAGCCCTGTAGCTACAGGCAGTCGCTCCTACGTACAGCTCAGCGCTCTGCACAGTTTTAATCTCCGGGAGGGATGCTTATGGAAGCAGACGACGATTGTTTAAGCGGACTTAATGTCGATAGGTTTTTACCGTCGGATATTTGAGGGTGGAAATTTTGTGAAGTAGCTTTCTGTGCATTTTAGATAGTAAACTTAAAACAGTTCCTTCATTCTCATCGATTTCATCGATCTTTGCAGTGCAATGGTTCATACGTGCAGGTATGGCACGGATGCGTCAGTACGCGGGAATTAAACTTTACTTAAGAAAAAGTATGCGATTAGACAAATGACAGCTCGGTGAAAAATTACCTCCCATGGGATACGCCGGGCCGAAACGAATCAGGCCCCGGAACGAAATGGTCGGAACGATTCCATGCCGTAAAATCGTGACAGCTAGTCGATTGGAAAACGTGTCGTTAAATTCAACACCGGGTACAGGACGGCCACTGCACAACGCGACCTAACCGCAACTCACGTTTACGTTCATGTTCACTTGCATACCCTGCAGGCGCGCGAGTTTAAGCACGCAGAAGGCAGCAACACCTCGGAACCAGAGCAGAGCCGTTTGTGCGTTTCATTGAGTGGCTGCGGACCGGGCTTCGGTGTGGGTGGGATGGGCTATACAAAACAATTATTGTACAACTATTGGCTAATGAGTGCGGCAGTACTTCCGCCGTTTCCGGTGGAAACGGTGTTGCAGTGCGGGTACCACAACACTGTTTGCAAAGTGCATTAGATACGTTTTCGCACCACCGGGGCCACCGGGCAGAGTGGAGATGTGAATCGGATGTTGTGGCAATAATATCAAGCGTTGCCAATATTATATTCCACACCAGAGCTGCAAACCGAGCTGTGTGTTACGTGGGTCGTTCTAAGCTAGCAGCATAAGTTGGAATGGGTTGGTCGGTTTTGGGGCGGATAGCCGTGTCCAAACGGACGCCTTCGGACGTACGGTGACATGTGGACATAGCTCGGTTAGTGCGATGCGTAACACACCAGCAAGATTGAAGTCCTGTGGGAATGTAAAACCAGAGATAGTGGTGCAACCAATTTGGTTTGATCGACAGGTGTGTAGGCGGGCGACCGTGTCAAGCAGTGCAGGAGGAGCAGTAACAGTTTAAGGCTTCATCCGATATTAACTAGCGTCTTAAATATACTTGAATTTACTATGTTTCGCTTTAATATCCTACAGTTAGTCGACTCAGTGCATCATGCTGGTCAAAATAAGGTGCGCAGTAAAGATTATAAATGATGGTAATATTTCTCAAAACTATTGTAAACATTTTCTATGATTCTTTGTAGAACAATTGTGTAATTCTGTTGGTTTTTGACAGTGACCTTGAACAACTTCCGCACCTTTCATATCTACTATTGGATCTAGAGCTAAATTGTCAGCGTTACCAGGAAATGATGGTGATTTTAAACAGGAATGTCCCATCTTATAGGTCATATGAAATCGGAATCATGGTAGGATTTGTGCCAAATAAGCGTAGTTTGTAGAAACTGTGTTTGTATGTATTTATAGAAACTTGGATCAGCTAGTTTGACAAGCTTGGTAAACCAGGTAAACAGTATCTAAAACATTTGAAAACATATTTAACGAAAAATAATAATAGCAGCTATAGGATAAATGTATCACGGCAACCTTGATTGAGCAGCATTGTCTCCTGGACTATGTCTTCTCTAGAACATTCTTCTATAACTATCTATTTATATATTTTTTATATTTTCTTCAAATTGTTAACCACATCATATGTAAGATTCAACATTTTTATAACCTTCAATATGTTAAAATCATAAACTTGATTTGAACACTATTACGACACAGCAATAATTAATCTTTAAACGGTTTCAGAAACATGATCCAAAATAATGAAAGTCGTTTCTTGCGACACGATCCCGAACGAATTTCCCAACGCTCGCAGCACGCGTTCTGCACGATTTGTCTTATTCAACACCCAACTGGAGGTAAACTTTCGCCCAATGTTTTAGAGCGCATCGGTTTTTCGGAGCCCTCTGCGCAGCACGCAGCACAGAGAGCCTATTGGCACGCAAAACCCATTGTTGATTGATGTAAGACGGATGATTGATGTAAGAACGCACACGGTTCGCAGCGGTGTGCGTGCGTTGGCATATGAATTGATAATTAGCATTAATGATTACTTTGTGGTAATTTGCATTTGCCGGCTTCCACTGCGTGAACGCACGGAAATCTCGCAGAAGTGGTTCATCGTTGCTGGAAACCGATCGGCGTTGATCGTGGCGTGCATTGATGGGTTGGTGTGTTCGAGATGTATTCCACACTCAGCTCCACCAAACGGAAACGAAGCTGTCTAAGCAACGGCAGATCACGTTTCACGAAAAACACAAACAAAATAAAGCAAAATTGAACAATACAGCATGTTACGAAAGCAAAAGTTACACTATGTGAACAAATATGTATGAGGAAGCGACAGTGTAGCTGCATTTAATAAAAATAAATTATGCATCGTTGGGAAAAAGACACCACAAAACTGTTCCTTTCTCTGTTCTTCTATCTCGTCGCGCCATGCACCCTTCCCGTAATCGTCTTGTGTTCCAGACGTATCGATAGCCGCATCCTGCCACTGTCTGCCACTAATCAAACGATTTGCTGCCGCCGACACGCATCGAAACCTGATAAGACTGTCAATTTCACCGAGATCCGAGATTTCTGACAACGGAAAACAAACGTTTGCTCAGCCTCACTGGAAGCAAACGAAAGCAACGATGATGACGACGACGAAAAAAAAACCACTCTCAGTTCCAATTCGCAGAATGTTGACACACAAAGTCGTGCACGATGATGAGAGCCACGAGGTGGTAACGGCAACACAAACTGATCCGGTGGATGTCTATTGCTTACTTTTCTGCTCAGAGTTAGCGCAAAACTCCCCCGCAAAGCAAAAGCGGAACACTGACAAACGGAAACGATAGAGTTGATTAACCGGTGGCGGTGGCAGTGAGGCTAGGCTAGGCAAGGATAGGAGATTGACGACGACGACGACGATGAAGGCAGGGCGTCTCAGATGCATGCCGGTGCCTGGTGTTCAGCAAAACTTTGTCTGAATTCCCCTGTAACGCTGGTCTCTTGGGACAAAGCGAAGAAATCGAAAATTGAGAACGTTCTCAACCGAGCCTCATTACGATGCCTGATACCTCCTCCCGGCGACGTCCGGAACTCCGGAACTTCGATTCCAGCGAAGAAAGAAATCTTCGATTAACTCCGATCAGCCCACAGAATGGTTTATGCTAAGGAAACTTCTTTCTTCTCACACACTTGGTGGGGTCTATACTTCATGCTCCATTGGGAAATATCGCTTCACTACGACTGTATGTGTGTGTGTGCAAGAGTTGGGCAACAACTGCGAGAACAATTTTCAGCAAATATATGGATGAAAACATTATCGTCTCACACACTGTTAAAGCCATCTTCAAACGAACCGGAGGACTGAGCAAATAACAAATGCGGCAATTTTATCGTGAGGCAAACGTTACGGATGAAGTTCGTAGCTGAGAACGGGTGAGTGAATACATCCCCTGTTGCCAATAATAATGCGAGCATGCCGAGGCTTATGCCTGGAGCAGGCGGGTTATTTACAACGATTGCACTGAAAGGAAGCAGAAAAAGACAGCTTTTTCAAGCAACCTACTTCCGATGCGCTAGTCATAGTAGGTTACGTCAAAACATTAAAGGCGAATCGGCGCCGGGATTCTGCTGTTCGTAGCTATGACACTCTTAAATCGACTCCATTCGTCCATTACGCGCCAGGGTTATGTGTGCAAACCGGGGAATGCACCATAATCTTACGGAAAGTGTCACCGAAGCGCGATAACTTTGTTCTGACCGGTGTTTTGAATAGTTTTTCCCCTCTAGACTCGTTTGAACGTACCCGGGCCATTAATGGTCCATCGTGGACTGACTCCCGAGATGGGCGCAAGGAAGTTGAATCCAATATTCCATTCAACAAAAGGACAAAGGTGAATTACAAACCAACCCTTGGAATGACTTACTTGAAAGACAATTTTGCTTAGCAGGAACAACAAAAAACGGGCCTATCTTCAGTTGTTCCATTTTTTTTTGTTCCCACCGTTACCCTTTCGCTCCATCGGGGCCAATTTTCGCCCCCTGGAAGGTATCCCGGCTAGAAAATCGACCTTTGTGCTGTGTGCCAACCGAGAAGAAAAGAAAAGCCAGCCGGCACAAGTGAACGATAATAAAGAAAACTACTTAGCACTCCAACATTTCTTCGTGCTGCTCGGCAGCAGGAAAGCAAGAGCCAAACGATTATCTCTGGCACTGCTGTAGCTGGACGTCTTTTGTCCGGATCAAACGATGCGCAGCAGCGCTTTGACTCAACGAGCACAATCTATTGGAAGTCATATCCAACGGGTGTCGACGCAGAGCAAAACAAAATGCTATCTCCAAAGGTTCCCCGGGGATACGATTATGACATTGTCAGTGACGGTAAATATGCTTTGTACGAATGTTTTAGCTTCACAAGAAATGAACCCGGATTAAAGCTGTATTTCGGTAAGCAACTAGAGGTGAATTGAACATAATATAATAGCTAGTCTTATTTCTTAAACTACAATTCTTCCAAAGTTATGGCATGATGTATCAAAACCATACCACGACTATGGCAGGAATTCAGGGCTTTTCGCATAATCAACATTTCCAATGGACACAGACCGGAATGAAAATTGCACAAATGAAAAGCAATCAACTTTCTGCATCATCGCGTCAGCAACGAACAACATTGCATTCCAATGATCACAAGACATAACGCACAGGAACGCGGTCGAATGCTCATTTGCTTAGTTCTACTTCACTTAGTACGGCAGTCACTTACACACATCCAGGCTCCAGATCAAAGGAAGCCGTAACCGTGCCTTCCGTTCGTCCTTTCTATCGCTTTCGGAGCGTTTGGTCACGGAAAACGGAAACCGGAGTTATTACAATTTATCAATTTGCTATCCCAGTCTACCCCCACAGGCCACAGGCGCCACACGTCGCTTCTGTTTCGGGTTCGGCGGGAAACGGCAAGAACTCATAACGCAGAGCCACCTTCGATGACAAATGAACCATCCTAACTCTATCTTCGGAACGTTAACTCGTGGCAGTAATTTATCGTCCCGGTGGTTGAGGTTACCGCTTCGGGGAGGGTCACTGCAGCCGGAAAGTCCCCCAGGTTGCTAGGCTTCCCTCTCGGGCACTGCGTTGTCCATCAACATCAATGACCTACCGAGTAGAAGCCGTTGTTTCCTGCGTGTGTAGGCTGGAGGGGAGCCATGTGCGGCGGGAACGGGAGCATCGCCGGGGTGGCTACCGATGATTTCGCCCACCGTGTGCTCTGCTGCTCACCCAAGCCTGTGCGCTTTATTGATATGAACATCGAAAAGCACTCCTTCTGGCTCGTATTCATCATCGTATCGAAAGCTGTCCGCATATTTATGCGTATCCGGAAGGCCTCCGGGACGAACGGATGCGGCACGGGACACGCAGACACACACTGACGCAAATACGCCTCGTCGCTTGTGGCTGGTCCGGCCGGGTACCCTCCCGCCGTACGTGTCCTTTGATGTGCCCAAATCATAAATAAACATGCACAAATGGCTCGCCGACGCCGGACGCAGTAATAACTCGATGACTCGCTGGCGGCATCCATCCGTTCCGGCTGTCGTCCTGATGCCGGGACACGATAATCGGATAACTGATGGCGCTCCGCACTCGGACTGGCGGCGGCCCCCGGGGCTGTGCCTGCAGAAATTGAAAATTTCGACGTCGACGACGGGCGACGGACCGTCGGGGAGTTCACGGCGGCGACAAAGTCAACCATTTTCTCGCAATGGTAATGAGATTGTCAAACGGCGCTGGCAGGCGTAGACGCGTGAACAATTTTTCAACGCCCCAAAAGTTTGTCATTTGGGCTGCAGACGAAACAATTGACAGAGTGTATGGAGGCTGGACGAGGCATGTCATGAGATAGTTTGGTTTTGTAATTTGATACTGATAATATCTGCTAGAGAGAGAAATATCTGCTGACATAACGAACTACCATCATAGCGTCTGGTAGTTATTTCAACTAGTTACATTCATTTGAGGCATGTCTATTTTTATAATAAAAAGGATAAGATAATTCAATGGAAATGATAACAATATGTATGAACTACTCTGTCAACAAACACTGGCTACAAATATACATACAAATGAATGTTTTTTTTGCAACACATTAAACACTTCTGGCCCAATTCTGTTATTTTCGAACTAATATGTTGGTTGCCCCAACCTTTCGCTTTATTTTAGTTCACTGGAGGGATAAAAATTAAAGATGATGAGAGATGAGATGAGAGATGAAATTTCAGTTGCACTACCTGCTAACAGATGGCGCTACTTAACCAGGGTTATAGCAATTTATTATGCATATGGCTTGATATATTTAAATAAATATTTCAAAACAATGCTTCGTGTTGTCTACAAAGACTACATTTACGAAGTAAAATATATAGAGGCACAAATTGAACGCACCTAGGGACATAGTATTAATGAGCTATTCTACCTATATCGATAGCTATTCTAGCTATCGTACAGCACAATCATTTCACAAGCTCCATGTGCCTCTTGTTCGGATAGTGTTGTAAACCTGTCGATTTGGCTCAGCAAAACCGTTTTGATACCGACACGGAAATAAAACTCACCTGCGTTTCATGTTATGTGCAGCGTACGAGAACGTTTTTCTAGCAAGGCCAAGCGTCGACATGCGACACGTTTTGGTCAGCTAAGGCTTATTCCATGTTTCTGATCTCATTCACCACGTTTTACGACGACATTACTTCCATTTGGTGCGGAGTATTAAATTATATGTTCGCAACGGGTATGTTATATGTAACGATGCATTAATATAGAACAAAAGTCTTGTTCTATCAAGAATAATGTGAATACTCTTGTTTATGTAACGAATAAGTTTTCTATAAACATACGCGACACATAATTTGAAAACTGGAACAAAAAACGATCATAACTTTTTGCTCAATATTTTCTTCATGTACCAGGGGTTTCACGGTTCACAATGTTCGTATAATTGTATTACTAGCTCAAAAATCAATTTGCACAATAAACGCTGGCCTAATTGATCGGTTTGCAAACGTTGCATCACCAGGGGACTCGCGAGAGCGGGCCCAAAAATCTCTGGTCACGAATTCAGGCTCCCCTTTGGCCGCTTCACCGTTCCAGTTTCATTCAAACCACAGCTGGGTGCTTGTTTGAGGTCATGTACTGCATGCACCAGAAATGGCTCCGATTTCAAATGTCATGCAAATGAAACCGAACCGAAGAAAAATAAAATACAAACAAATTGCAGATATTCACACGCGCACGAATTATGCAAACCGTTTACCGCGTGGAACGGCAGCGGAAGCGGTTAGTTTTACGTTTCGCACGTGCTAGTTTGCACCCGTTTTGCCACCGGAGTGATTAGAATGTGCGTACAGATAATGCGCAGAGTACGGGGCGATTCGCACGAATCAATCGGTCAAACCTGAATGGTAGAACTAATTGCTTCGACACTGCCGCGGTCGGGTTTGGTTCATTAAGTTTAATTAGAATCATCGCACCGCGCCGTGGCTAGTGACCTGGCCGGTTTCGGCCAAATTAGTTGTCAATTTCCGATCCGCTCGTTCTGCGATTATGACGCGAACGCATGGGAGCAACTCCATACGCTCACCCACCTACCCCCGGTAAGCGCATCAGCGTTATTGTTTACAGATAAAACATTCATAATTGCAAATGCTTATGGTCATTGTCGTGCCTGCCCTCTCCTCACATTCGCACACACAGCCGGCGAAACGAAAAATCGCTTACGCGGCCCGCTTGCCGTATGCAAACTTGGGTGCGGGGGTGGCGAACACCAAAATACTTTGATTACATTTTTATTCAATTTATGCAAAACCCGGCACCAACTGTCAAAGCGTCTGCCGCACATCAAAGCCCGAGCCGAAGAGACAAAGTGCATAAAGCATCCGCCGAACCGTACCGGCCCTATCGACACCCGACCCCGGAAAGAGGCACGCCCGAAGCTACTCTGCGGCACACGGCTGCACACGGTGCTGCACCAAATTTGAATATCAACCCGCGCGCAGAGTCTGCGCCGGTGCGCCCCTTTATGGGCTTCCCTCGTCATGCTAAATCGTCTCTGAAATGCGTTCACGAAACGTCAACATGCACCGGGACGTGAAACGCCCGGTTCCATTTCAACCGGATTCCTGTTCCGACTGGTTCCGGGCTTCCAGCGAGGACTCCGGACTTTACTTCCGAAAACAAACCAAACCGTCCCCCCTTTTTGGCGAACCCATCTCACCATTCGAAAGCGCGATCCAACCGGGGCAGCAGTGTTGGTGAAGCGTTTCGATGTACATTTGTACACACCGCTTCAAAAGCTAGCCTCAAGCAACCGGCCGACACCGGCAGTCGGAGGAAGAAAAAGCGTCACCAAAGAGCAAAAGCTTGTTCCCGGGCTACCGGCTACCGGAAGGCGCCTGGTTGGAAAAATAAAACCCCGACCATCGCACCCCGAAAGGACAGGATTGTGATAGTATCTTTTTTCTTCTCTGCCTGCCGCTTTGTTCCGTGCCTCGCACGTTAGTTAGTTTTCTTGCGGATAGGTTTTAGTTAAAGTTAGAATACAATTTTTGGGAAACACACAGACACGAGCCGGTGAAAATGTTGTTACTTTTCACTCCACTCCCCAGACATCGGAACGAAGCGCAAGAATGTTGGCCGCTCGTAAACTCTTGTCGACGGCAAACCGAAATCTGGCCCTCTGGGTGGGTGGCGCGGGAAAGCTTTGTTCCACCAGGAAAAAGCGAGGCCTACGAGCAGCCAAACAAAGCAACGGCAACGGCGCCAGCGGGAAATGTATTTCCAGCCAGATAAAAGCACAATTGCTCTCTGGTGAGGCTGGGAACATTGGGCCGTCCCCAAACGCGACAACGGCCGCCTTCCGGTTCGCCTTGGTCCAATTTAGTTGAGCATCGCATTCGAAAGGCTTTTGATGTTTGGTCGGTGGACAAACTAATTCTTCGGTTTTCCCCCATTCAAACGATCTGCATTATAAACGATTCGAGCAAATAAACTGAACTGAACTTTTACTTTATCGCCACTATTCATTATGGATAGACACGCTCACTGGCGGGAGAAAAAATGCCCCCACCCCCATTTCAACGGAAGGAAACGTTCTGTGACATCCTTGGCACGTTTTGGCTCCTGTCTTGGCGTTCTATATTACTTTAGCTTAGCTCCGACGTCTCTTTTGCCAACATCACATACACATGTTTTATTGCCGCTGGGCAGAATTTTTATGTGAACGTTAATTGCGGTGTCACGGGATCATGAAGAATGGCAGCCGTTCCAAAGAAAACCAATTAATGGAATGCAGAGAGCATCTCCGTGCGACGGACAAGCTGCAGCGCCATCAAACGTGAGCCCGTGCGCTGTCGCTCTTAATTAAAATCATTGTCAGAAAGTTTGATCGTTTCATCATAAAGCTTTAACGAATATCTGCTGTCCCTTTCGTTTCATGTCATGTGGAAAGAAACGTTGCGGAAATAGCCAAATAAAAGAAGTACAGACAAAAGTTCCTCAATAGAATTAAGAAATCGTAAGCTTCACAATCCACGAATCGTAACCTGTGTAAACAATCGTAAAACAAAAGCTTCAAACTGTGACCACCGGGAACCATCCGGGGGTGGTGAAAAATTACAACGACATCGTCCCGCGAGCGTGACACGAATTTCCGAAAACAACTACAAACTTTTTTCTTCGCTTTCCGCCATCCACGAACTACGCCTTCTGGTAGTAGCAACGGATAAAGTGCGGCAACACTCAAGCGGACGGGCTTACCGGTCTGCAGTTGGCCAGCATCGGAGCGGCATAAGCTATTGCTCACTTCCCGGTTGCAGTGGTTGGGTTTCCCGACTTTTCCACGGAGCTTAAGTCCGCTTCCCCGTTTGCTCCTGAGCCCCACGCGGAACGAACGGTGGAAACTCGATGAGCGAGGGAAAATCTACAGCTTTTAAGACTCTCTTAATCTTGTTTAACCCACAAAACCGCTTATCGCATCATCTTCTTTGTTGTTTAGACGCGCGCGAGAGTGGAGTTCGGTCGGAAAATTCCGACACACTCGAACCGAACAGTGAGTACGCGCGCACACTCGGCGCATTCGGAAACTTGAGCTAATTAGTAGGGCGTGTATATTTGCCGGCTGGTGCCGTAACTTTTGTAACACCCCAGCTTGCGGCGGGCCCATTTTCGCCGCCCAGGGACACAGGAAGGATGCCTTC
>KZ069548.1:70205-83347 GCA_002091845.1 Anopheles cracens
TACTGCACTGCACGTCGCGGCGAAAGTAAGTCATCTAAAAATATGTGCATGTGATTAACGTTCGACGGCGAAATTTACGACACCAGCGCTCGTAAAACCCCGCGCGGAAAACCAAACGCAAAATCTAAGGCTGAGTCGGCGCCCGGCGCTTGAAATGTGCCGGAAAAGCATATTTTCGCGACCCCGGCAACTGGCAACAGTCCCATCGCCAGTGGAGAGGAGCAACGGCCAACGTCGCGACGGCCAAAAACACTTGCAGCGGAAAATTGTGCCCGAACTTCGCCCGGGTCGGTCCCCGGCCCATAAGCCTATCACTGTGCGTTTACGATGGCGTGGCGTCCTTTGCCTGCGAGCGTGTGGCCTTTGTCCTCGTGGACAACAAGTACTTTGGTTCGCTGCTCACGCTCCGGTTCGGTAATAAAATCCTATGTTCGTGGGGATTTAAATCGTCGTCGTCGTTGTTTTTGTTGTTGTTGTTGCTTAAGGAGGATGGTGCTTGGTTTCGTGGGTGACACTCATATTCGCACAGGTGACGTTGCAGGATGTAGGGAACTGTTCTGGCGAGGTTGATCTGCGCCTTTGATGTAGGTGATTTTTTTTACGTGAGTACTTACTTAAAGGAGCATCTTTTTACGTTAACGAAATTGGGCTGTTGAAGGTAATTAGATAAGCTTAATTTTATTTAATTTTAAGAAGGCAATGCTTAGTGAAGAAAACTACAAAACATATAGCAAGAGTAGTTTAATACACCAGCAGTATTGAGTTAATTAGCGTAAATATTGTCAATTACCAACAGCTCCACTGCTACTACTAATTAGTTTAGAAAAATTTTAAGCATTTTTAAAACCAAATAAATTTTAAAGGATGAAAATGATTTTGATATACAATTTAAAGTATTCTGCTTATACAAGATTCGCAATATTTAAAATTTCCAGGATTTTTCTGGAGCAATAAAAAACCTCGAAAAAAATCTTTTCAATTGCATTTTTTCGGTGGATCATTATTCCGTGTTCCAAAATATTTGCACGTGTTTTAATTTTCATCAAAAATATTTATTTTTGGATATTTCAAAAGAATGAAAAATAGCGAGCATTTCTTTTAAAATAGACACCAATAGTTGTTTTGTGGAAATAAATTTGTGGATATGTTGTCAAATCTATACATTTTAATACAGTTAAGCACTGAATATTAATACATTTACGCATTATTTTGTATTATACTGAACTATACATGATCTATTTTAACAGAAAACTATAGTGACGGAGCATGGTATCTAAAAACTATATGATACAAACATTTTCTATAAGATTTTCTATCAAAAATATGTACAGTTGCATCGTCGTCGTTGTTTTTGTTGTTGTTGTTGCTGAAGGAGGATGGTGCTTGGTTTCGTGGGTGGCACTCATATTCGCACAGGTGACGTTGCATGATGTAGGCAACTGTTCTGGCCAGAGGTTGATCTGCGCCTTTGATGTAGGTGATTTTTTTACGTGAGTGCTTACTTAAAGGAGCATCTTTTTACGTTAACGAAATTGGGCTGATGAAGGTAATTAGATAAGCTTAATTTTATTTAATTTTAAGAAGGCAATGCTTAGTGAAGAAAACAAAAAAAAATTGTGGATATGTTGTCAAATCTATACATTTTAATACAGTTAAACACTGAATACTAATACATTTACGCATTATTTTGTATTATACTGAACTATTCACGATCTATTTTAATAGAAAACTATAGTGACGGAGCATGGTATCTAAAAACTATATGATACAAACATTTTCTATAAGATTTTCTATCAAAAATATGTACAGTTGCATACAAATGCTATTTTTTAAACATAAATAATTCGCAAATAAATCCATAATCTGTCACAACAAAAATGGGTTCGCTTGTTTTGTTTCTAGTACAAGCTCATTTTTCGTAAAATAAAACCTTCATTCTGCATTCCACGGACGCATGCACCGTCAATTCTATTTACAACCTAGCAACGATCGTTTGCCCACCGCCTCCTCTTTCTATGAAATAGCGAGCATTTCTTTTAAAATAGACACCAATAGTTGTTTTGTGGAAATAAATTTGTGGATATGTTGTCAAATCTATACATTTTAATACAGTTAAGCACTGAATATTAATACATTTACGCATTATTTTGTATTATACTGAACTATACATGATCTATTTTAACAGAAAACTATAGTGACGGAGCATGGTATCTAAAAACTATATGATACAAACATTTTCTATAAGATTTTCTATCAAAAATATGTACAGTTGCATACAAATGCTATTTTTTAAACATAAATAATTCGCAAATAAATCCATAATCTGTCACAACAAAAATGGGTTCGCTTGTTTTGTTTCTAGTACAAGCTCATTTTTCGTAAAATAAAACCTTCATTCTGCATTCCACGGACGCATGCACCGTCAATTCTATTTACAACCTAGCAACGATCGTTTGCCCACCGCCTCCTCTTTCTATGTGCTCTCTGTACTTCCGATCCAACGTACGATCACACCAACATGTTGACCAACAATTTCTTCGAAGCAAGATTAAAACAGATTGCTTTCGTTGACCCGTTGCCGTACGGCGTCCACCGTTCACCGAAGATGATGATTACTCATCCACCAGGCAATGTGGCGTACGGGCATCACAAAGCGTCTTCCTCTTCGGACCGAAACACCCAAATATGCCACACAAAGCCAACGACGGCGTGTCGAGCAGCGTGTCGATGAAATCATAAAACGAATTTGTTGACATTCCTGCCCGGTGACAACAGCCAATTGTACGGAGCGCAACGCACGGAGTTTTAGATGCATACTAAACGGCACCCTTTCGCGCGGGGTGCCACAACAAGGCACATCATTTATGATGCTTTCAACACGATTCCTCCTCCCTCTCCTGGCTTCTCGTGCCAACACGTATCACCACCCGCAGCGCTTCACCGGTCTGTGTATGTGAATTGCGAATGAGCGGAGATTGTTGCCGCTTGATAAATGAGTCAAAACTTGAAAACGATGTGGCACGGCAGTTTCATGTCCCATTTACGAAAAAACACAGCTGACGAATGGTGGCAAGTTGAGTTCTTACGTCATTCGTGTGCGCCAGCGAAAGGGAAATTTGGTGGCAGCAACACGCCGAGTTAGTCCGTGTGCGAATACGTCAATATTCATCATAGCTAAATTAAATTCTTTCTTTCGACGATTCGATTTTTTTTGCTGCTCCACAAACCTGTCCATCCAGTAGCAGTTGTTTTGCGCACACATCCACATCTCTATTACCTGCAAATAGAACAAAAAGAAGAAGAAACAGCTTAATATTAGCATCATAATCGTAAAGCGCCAATGCCCTCCACCTGGAGGGCCATGATGTTCGAGCATTCGAATAATAAAACCAGAACGGAATCGGAATCAACCGGAAAACCCCGCAACACAAAGCACCCATTTCGAGCGTGGTTTTCACCGCGAACGAGCAAAGGCACGGGCAAAATAATACGAAAGAAAAAAACAACTCGAACCAATCTTCGGAAGCTCTTAATTTTACCATGAATTTTAAAATAAAATCTCCAACGACCAGTGGAACACACACATACACACGGCGTGTGGGTGTAGAGCGTGAGCGTGCTGGAAGCAAAATTCCTCTTCGAAGCTGTGGCGAGATCGAGCAACATTGGAATATGGGTGGGAAACAGAATACGCCACTGGAGATGGGTATATGCTTTTTAGTTTTTTTCCCCTCCTCTGCGAATAATATTCAAAGAACATGACCACCACCTTATCACATGTTTCGAGCCGGATCTGCACGTTTTTTGTTGTTGCTTGATTTCCGTACTGGCCACTCGAACACCACGGTTAGCACTAGCTGCCTTGATCGTGCCTGTCTGGGCGCAGATGTACCCGAGACGAACGAAAAAAAAACCCATTCAATTCCGTCCCAAGCAACACGGACACACATTCGCCGGCGAAGAAACGACATAAGAATGCGATTCCTTCTGGCTTCATGGTCGAACCAAACCCGACCGAAGTGGTGCCGGATCGTAATTCCTCCATCGTTGGAGTCCGTGGTGTTCGAGAAATAATTCAACGAAGCAAGAATAGAGCTATCATCGGGTGCCACCAGAAGGATTTTGCACCACCGAATGATCTATTCGTAAAATTTCTCGTTACTGAAGTGGAACGGCTTTAACTTCGCACGGCGCACGACCAGCACAAGTGTCACGAGTCCGAGGGCGAAGAAAATCGAATCTAAAGGATGCACTTGCTCATCGTTGATGCATGGATGCACTGTGCATACGGCAGGTCTCAATGTGGAACACACTTCACGTTTCGGGATGTTGGATATTCGTGTCTGCCTTTGATATTGGATCGTGTGAACCATCGTGTTTCCGTGAGTTCAAGTATGTGTAAATATATGTGTAAAGCGTTGAAGAAAGTAATAGTATTGTACTCGTATTCATAGATCGGATGCATATTACAAAAACCTGCGGAAAGATGTTCATCTGGATAAAGTTCTGCTCTGTTTACGAAATGACCAAAAATGAACACAAAGGCGTACGTTTTAAAAACAAATTTTAAGCACCAAAATGACACATCAGACACATTAAGTAGCGTTACAAGCCCATGCCCTTTTACATCCCCATCATAAACGTAGTTTAGCGGAATAGAAACGAACCCTAAACATGGAGCTGGAGCATTGAATAAAGGAAATAAAATCCACTACAGGCCTCGGTGGGACATACTCCACGGAACGCTCGTCCTGCTGAGTCAGACTCTCCCCACGTTGGACATATTTTTCACTGCTGCAACTTCACATTTTACTCAACAATTTTACGATGCACTTTTACTGCCATCACTGGGCTGCCGGGTCTGAAACAGTAGACCGGCGATCGGCTTGGCGTCTTTTCGATATTTTACGACGACGACGGCCGACGCCAGCAGCAACAGCAAACCATTTCGCTGCGAATATCCGCACCGCCCGTCACCAGACAAACGAAAACTATCGTTGGACGGATATCAAACCAACGAACTTGCATGGGTGCAGGACTCTCCGCGAGTGTGAGGTAAGGAAGCATCTGCGAAAGATTTACAACGCGTTTCAATTTTTCTCAAAGCCACTCTCCGCGCACACAGGGTGAAATTCCACCGCCCAGCGGTGGTAGTCGTGTGCACTGTAAATGGGTGTAAAATTTGTTTTTCCTATTCCAAATTTTACGACCGCAATATGTTCGGCTGGGGGAGAAGAGCGCACACTCCCCGTTTTCCATGCGGCTTCAGAATCTTTTCGGTAGCGGTAGTAAACCTGCTGCACGTCTTCTCGAAGTCCGATCCGATGACGGTTGCAGATTCTTATAAATGGCAAAGCACGCGTCAAAGAGCGTGTGGAAAACTTATTTTGAAAAGACGACTTCCATCCCGCCTTCGGTACTCATACATTCGTTCCATAATTCTCGGAATTCAGTCAATAGTCAACATCTCGATCATCGGCCATTAGAGGCACGAAGGGAAAACGAAACAACAAATGCATCGCGCCTGGCAGCGTAAAGATGCAACGAAAAATTAAAAGATCACGCTTCGTAACCCACCGCCAGTTAGCGGGTTGCCCAATCGTGAGCACGAGACAAACGACGTCTCGCGCTATCACGACGGCGAAGCAAATGTTCAATTTTCACCCTCGAGCGAAATGAATGTTTCATCTCTTCGGCCCGCGACGGATACGACGGGCCATAAATTCTTCCCGACCGCAGGTCCCCAATCGGGGGCCCGCGTTCCGGGCGCAATCAAACAAATGAAGATCGTGCGTTGCGCCGCCCGTGGGCCGGCCGAGTGAGACCCGGTTCGGGTGATTTATGCTCACTAGAGGGCATCTAGTGTTTCCGGGCCCGAGCGGAAATGAGAGCGAAAGAAGAAAACGACGAAGAATAAAAAACACGCTCGCCGATGGGCAACCGGTGGTTGGCGAATCGGCTACCGGGTGTTGACACTTTGACTCCAATGGATTAATCTGGTAGGCGAAACGGACGGTTGCCAACGTGCGATGCACGTAATGTGATCTCTGTGACGCAATCGTGCGGCAACGGGCGGTAGGGTGTGCGGCTGTTTCGAAACGTGCCCTACTGTAATGTGGAACAGATTGAGTAAAGTGTAGTTCCTAAAAATAATCGTAGTCGCATCGTATTGTGGCAATAGGTATTTGTAAGAGGTATTTAATGAAATATCGAACACAATCGTAATAGCCTTGATACTTGAAATATTTGATATGACTGTACCATACATTCATTTTCATACAGTATTGTTGAATGTTCCATACAATTTTGTTTATGGAGAGTTTAATTAAACGTCATAATATAAAATAAAAATATTATAAAATACTCAAACTGTGTTTCACAACATAGAGAATCCTCTGGAAGTGCTTAAAAATCCTTAATTTGACTTATTTAAATAATTAATTAAATTATATATTCGTCTTGGTTCTGGCAAAGCACAGAAACTCTAAAAAAACAATGGAAGTTCATTAGAAAAAAGAGAAAAATCGAGCAAAATTCAAATATTAGTTAGTTTTAGTGTTATTGCCGCTAAAACATGGCGGTAATTATTTCATGTTTTTGCAATACAGTTACATTATTTCCATTGTGTTTTTCATTGTTTCTAACAGTTTTCTCAATGTTCCAAATTCAATTTGGGTGTGTTTAAAATCCGGATTCCGGATAAAACAACTTAAATTTGAATAAATTATATATTAAATATAACTAAAAGATGAAATATCATTATAACTTGAATTTTATACTTAAGAATTCATCGTAATTGGAACTGGATAGATTAAAATTCATTAACGAATCTCGAAGCGTAAGAAAATTTGGAATTATTTTGCATCCCAACTGAAGTGGTCAATGCGTTATGATTCTTTTTAACTCATAATCTACGAGGAAGAAATTTGTCTTGCAAAGAGTGCTCCATAACAAACTGTAACAACAGATATAAATAAGCGAAGAAACTAGTTCGTAACATTCGAAACCGATTCTCAAAAACACACCGACTTCTAGTGGCACATTTTCCGGCTGCATAAATCCTGAAGAATTATCGATGCAATTTTACCTTCTGTCAACTGGACCATTTGCGCGTCTCGCTCTGCATCACCGAAATCAGGTAGCGAAGCGCAATAGCGTGAATTTATTATTGCATTTTTCCAATGAAAATCAAATTGTTCCGCCTGACCCACTTCAGTCGCACGTTCTGGGAGAAGATCATCGACACGGCATGAAAAAAGAAACTGTTAGCCAAAAAATGTGCAATGCATCATTTTTTCCACACCAACCGCATCATCGCTGATTCCCACAACGCGTACGCTAATTGATTGTGGAAATTATTCCCACGTTGGGAAAATTCCGTCCGCTTTAAGGGATTCGGAGTTTTTTTGCGCCACAAAATCAACCCCGCCGGTCTTTCGGCTTTAATCGCTATTCGGAGCGAAATAACAATACCGAAACAATGCAAAAATCGAATCGTTCGTTAAAATGGGGTGGGCAAAAAAACCCTGCGAAATACTTGCGCAGATTAGCATAGTTGAAGTTGAATTAATTGAACTATGGTCGGAGCCAGAATGGTCTCGTTTAGCCAGCTGGCAGTGGAGAATCCACACGCTAATGAAATTAGTCCGCGAGCAGAGAAAACTCTTCTGTTCTGCGGCACGGCACAGGAAAAAAAACAACAAAGAACAGCCTCAGCTGGTCGCAGTTGAGTGAGAAAAAGTTTCCCTGAAGCCCTGATGCGGTACGTGCTGGTGGTGGTGTTGCTGACCAGCATAGTGGCTGGTCATAACACAACCTAACGAAAGCGTAGAATCCACTCGCCCTAAGTAAGTGTTGGCAATTAAGTTTTATGAAATTCGCCAGACATTATGCCCAACAATGAACGAACGGTAAAATTGGGAACAGATAGCCGAGCACACAAAATCCAATACTTTCCCTGATGACATTGCTTTCGCGGTCGTTCCGACTAGTCGCGAAGATAAAGGTGTATATAGAAATGAATGCAAATGGCAGTTCAACGTCCTTAGGAAAGAACGATGATCGAAACAAACGGAAAAAACGTACTAAAAACTAGTAGCATCAGTACAATTTCATTGAAGAATCATCATATTCTTTTATGAGAATGCATGATCCACTGTTCCATTGTCCATACTTATTTTTTGTTCTGTTCATCATCTTTGATATTCATAAAATTCATCAATCGAAATATGGAAGGCTCTACATATTAACTTAATTCGAGAAAAATAATTACATTTTACCGTTTTTTATTATTCTAAAAGAGTCAAGAGCTAAAAAAAACTGTACATGTGGTCAAAGATATATTCAATATCTTTTTCGTTTTCAAAGCTTCTTTGTATTTAAAATGTTTCTGCATTATTCTACGCGTTTCAATTTTTCTCAAAGCCACTCTCCGCGCACACAGGGTGAAATTCCACCGCCCAGCGGTGGTAGTCGTGTGCACTGTAAATGGGTGTAAAATTTGTTTTTCCTATTCCAAATTTTACGACCGCAATATGTTCGGCTGGGGGAGAAGAGCGCACACTCCCCGTTTTCCATGCGGCTTCAGAATCTTTTCGGTAGCGGTAGTAAACCTGCTGCACGTCTTCTCGAAGTCCGATCCGATGACGGTTGCAGATTCTTATAAATGGCAAAGCACGCGTCAAAGAGCGTGTGGAAAACTTATTTTGAAAAGACGACTTCCATCCCGCCTTCGGTACTCATACATTCGTTCCATAATTCTCGGAATTCAGTCAATAGTCAACATCTCGATCATCGGCCATTAGAGGCACGAAGGGAAAACGAAACAACAAATGCATCGCGCCTGGCAGCGTAAAGATGCAACGAAAAATTAAAAGATCACGCTTCGTAACCCACCGCCAGTTAGCGGGTTGCCCAATCGTGAGCACGAGACAAACGACGTCTCGCGCTATCACGACGGCGAAGCAAATGTTCAATTTTCACCCTCGAGCGAAATGAATGTTTCATCTCTTCGGCCCGCGACGGATACGACGGGCCATAAATTCTTCCCGACCGCAGGTCCCCAATCGGGGGCCCGCGTTCCGGGCGCAATCAAACAAATGAAGATCGTGCGTTGCGCCGCCCGTGGGCCGGCCGAGTGAGACCCGGTTCGGGTGATTTATGCTCACTAGAGGGCATCTAGTGTTTCCGGACCCGAGCGGAAATGAGAGCGAAAGAAGAAAACGACGAAGAATAAAAAACACGCTCGCCGATGGGCAACCGGTGGTTGGCGAATCGGCTACCGGGTGTTGACACTTTGACTCCAATGGATTAATCTGGTAGGCGAAACGGACGGTTGCCAACGTGCGATGCACGTAATGTGATCTCTGTGACGCAATCGTGCGGCAACGGGCGGTAGGGTGTGCGGCTGTTTCGAAACGTGCCCTACTGTAATGTGGAACAGATTGAGTAAAGTGTAGTTCCTAAAAATAATCGTAGTCGCATCGTATTGTGGCAATAGGTATTTGTAAGAGGTATTTAATGAAATATCGAACACAATCGTAATAGCCTTGATACTTGAAATATTTGATATGACTGTACCATACATTCATTTTCATACAGTATTGTTGAATGTTCCATACAATTTTGTTTATGGAGAGTTTAATTAAACGTCATAATATAAAATAAAAATATTATAAAATACTCAAACTGTGTTTCACAACATAGAGAATCCTCTGGAAGTGCTTAAAAATCCTTAATTTGACTTATTTAAATAATTAATTAAATTATATATTCGTCTTGGTTCTGGCAAAGCACAGAAACTCTAAAAAACAATGGAAGTTCATTAGAAAAAAGAGTAAAATCGAGCAAAACTCAAATATTAGTTAGTTACAGTGTTATTGCCGCTAAAAGATGGCGGCAATTTTTTCATGTTTTTGTAATACAGGTACATTATTTCCATTGTGTTTTTCTTTGTTTCTAACAGTCTTCTCAATGATCCAAATTCAATTTGGGTGTGTTTAAAATCCGTATTCCGGATAAAACAACTTAAAATTTGATTAAATTATATATTAGATATAACTAAAAGATTAAATGTCATTATAAGTTGAATTTTAAACTGACGAACTCATCGTAATTGAAACTGGATCGATTAAAATTCATTAACGAATCTCGAAGCGAAAGAATATTTCGAAATATTTTGCATCCCAACCAAAGTGGTCAATGCGTTACGATTCTTTTAAACTAATAATCTACAAGGAAGAAATTTTGCTAGCAAAGAGTGCTCCATAACAAACTGTAACAACATATATAAATAAGCGAAAAAACTAGTTCGTAGCATTCGAAACCGATTCTCAAAAACACACCGACTTCTAGTGGCACATTTTCCGGCTGCATAAATCCGGAAGAATTATCGATGCAATTTTACCTTCTGTCAACTGGACCATTTGCGCATCTCGCTCTGCATCACCGAAAACAGGTAGCGAAGCGCAATAGCGTGAATTTATTATTGCATTTTTCCAATGAAAATCAAATTGTTCCGCCTGACCCACTTCAGTCGCACGTTCTGGGAGAAGATCATCGACACGGCATGAAAAAAGAAACTGTTAGCCAAAAAATATGCAATGCATCATTTTTTGAACACCAACCGCATCATCGCTGATTCCCACAACGCGTACGCTAATTGATTGTGGAAATTATTCCCACGTTGGGAAAATTCCGTCCGCTTTAAGGGCTTTGGAGTTTTTTTTTTGCGCCACAAAATCAACCCCGCCGGTCTTTCGGCTTTAATCGCTATTCGGAGCGAAATAACAATACCGAAACAATGCAAAAATCGAATCGTTCGTTAAAATGGGGTGGGCAAAAAAACCCTGCGAAATACTTGCGCAGATTAGCATAGTTGAAGTTGAATTAATTGAACTATGGTCGGAGCCAGAATGGTCTCCTATAGCCAGCTGGCAGTGGAGAATCCACATGCTAATGAAATTAGTCCGCGAGCAGAGAAAACTCTTCTGTTCTGCGGCACGGCACAGGAAAAAAAAACAGCAAAGAACAGCCTCAGCTGGTCGCAGTTGAGTGAGAAAAAGTTTCCCTGAAGCCCTGATGGGGTACGTGCTGGTGGTGGTGTTGCTGACCAGCATAGTGGCTGGCCATAACACAACCTAACGAAAGCGTAGAATCCACTCGCCCTAAGTAAGTGTTGGCAATTAAGTTTTATGAAATTCGCCAGACATTATGCCCAACAATGAACGAACGGTAAAATTGGGAACAGATAGCCGAGCACACAAAATCCAATACTTTCCCTGATGACATTGCTTTCGCGGTCGTTCCGACTAGTCGCGAAGATAAAGGTGTATATAGAAATGAATGCAAATGGCAGTTCAACGTCCTTAGGAGAGAACGATGATCGAAACAAACGGAAAAAACGAATGACTATCTAAAAACTAGTAGCATCAGCACAATTTAATTGAAGAATCATCATCTTCTTTTATGAGAATGCATGATCCACTGTTCCATTGTCCATACTTTTTTTTGTTCTGTTCATCATCTTTGATATTCATAAAATCCATCAATTGAAATATGGAAGGCTCTACATATTAACTTAATTCGAGAAAAATAATTACATTTTACGGTTTTTTATTATTTCAAAAGAATCAAGAGCTAAAAAAACTGTACATGTGGTCAAAGATATGTTCAATATCTTTTTCGTTTTCAAAGCTTCTTTGTATTTAAAATGTTTCTGCATTATTCTAGTTCCTACAAACTCAAGAAGTTATTAAAATATTTATGTGGAGAAAAATATTGAAAATATGAAATATATGAATAAATAACACTAGGTAGGAAAAGTTTCTAGGAACCCAAGATTTCGATGTGTGTTGAAGATTTTCAAAATTGTGTAAATTGGGTAAAATTTTATAAATTCTAGCAAATTCTTATTCATTCTGATAAAACTTATTATGTTTGAAGTAACTTAAAAGGCTGATTTCTATTTTATATAAAAGATCTAGTATGAACTATAAATATTACCTAAAATCGTCAAACCTACATGCTCTACTTTCTTCCCCAAGAAAAAAAAGCTCCCCATCATCTCGTAACATCGATATAAAGATATAATCCTCTACCAAGCCTAACTCCAACTCACCATGAAAACCGGCACGTCTAATGTTTCTTAATTGCGGTGGCTACACCAATTATGAACCGTTTAGTATTACACCTCATCCGCTGCTTTGGAACCTGCCCAGTCCCAATTCTAACGCATCCAGCGCCACCGCCCCAGTTAAAGCTTCATCACCGGCCGAGTAGAACCGAACGGCGTGTTTGCACGTGGCCATGCGGCAACAATGTATATCTTTATCGTTGACTTAATCGCCAACATGCACCCACCCGGCCGTGGCAGATAGCAAATCTTGAGCATAGAAAGAAGGCACATAACAAAAACCCCTTTACCAAACCAAATTTCTCTCGCATTACCTTGGGGGGGGGTGGTGAGATGGGCATGGGTTGTGATGCTGGGCTCCCACCCACTGCATGGAACCCGTTCGCGCGCGCTATCTTATCGTGCTCGCCCCGATGCGGCACATTGTTTGTGGTGCCGGCCAGAGTATTGCGTGCATGAAGAAAGACGCGTGCAATCCCGTAAGAAGAGGCCCTTGGAATTGCATCAGACACCCTCGCAGCGTACGGTTGATATGGCTGGCGCAAACGTTCTACAGGCGCTGTTGTTTGCAACAGACACCAGCTAGCGGGATCCAGCCAGCGTGCAAGACGACGCGGTGTGGTTGAAATTCGTTTAACGGATGTTGCAACATGCACACTTAAAGTGGCTACATAAATCATAAAAGTGTCATCCGTTCGAAATGTGTTTAAAGTAAGGTTAAATTAATTTTGAATGATTTAGGACATAATTTCCATCCGCGAAGCAGAAGAACGTTGGGCCCATTTAACCGCTAAAGCAGGCAGGACGTTATAACTTCATTTATAACGTCGAGTCTCTCCATCATCTGGAATGATGAAGTATCATTTATATCACAAACGCAGAGCAGTGAATGAACTATGCTCTGATAAACAATGTTCACCCCGATTACACATTCCTCGCACACGTTTGTACACTCTTTATTGGCTGCGAAACGAGCGCAAGACAAATGATACAACAAGACGTACACATC
>KZ069548.1:83693-97390 GCA_002091845.1 Anopheles cracens
CGCCCTTTTTACTCACATTCCGGCGCAACCCATTTCTCTTTTTCGTCGTTCAAGTGGAAGCCACCGAAAGAAGAAAGAAAGCCACGGTTGGGAGAATCGTCAGAAATGACCAACTCTTTGCTCACGTTAAACGTGACGTGAGCATGACTTTACAGCCGGTGAAAGATGGGCAGCTGGTTGGTGTGCTTATTTTTTATATACATGTCTACCTCTCTACCCATCCCTGTCCCCACCGGACAGTGTTGTTGTGCATTCATTATTTTCGCAGCATTACATCGAGCAGGCGTGTGCGAACCGAACGCGGGCGCGCGGTATATCTACGGTCAGGATCGAAATGTGCGCTCGGCTTCACGGTCGCGCCGGCGCCGGTCACCTCACGAGGACCATGTGCGCTCATAATGCTCCACTCACGTTTCCGGGCCGGCAAGGAGGGTCTCCGTGGCCGGCGCGCTGGGACGGTCACGTAGTGAATTTTTATTTCACTCACAAAACGCTCCGCTCCGCGGGAAGTGGCGAAGCAGATCCGTGACCGCCGTGTTTTGCCGCGGTCGTCACCGGGGCACGATACAGGATCGGTGTGAAAATCCCGGGCACAAGGGGTGAGATATAAATTGCCAACATTAAATAGCACTCAATTTTCATTATCAGCTTCAACAACCGTCAAGCGTGGCATCGTTCAAGTGGCTGGGCGGGATGAACGTTGGGATCTCGCCGTAGTCTGGGCAAAGAGCGCACGAAGCGACGCAAGCTGGTCGCTGTGCTGGTCAGTGAGCATATTGAAGCCGTCCAACGTGCTGCTCGACACGAGGCGCTATCGTAGAATTAAGTCCTACCTCCTTCAATACCACCGACAGGACACTCCGCCGCCGATTCTACCATTCCCAGAGCAGGTCTAACGCCGCGTAATAATAAAAAAAATGAAGATGTAAGCGTAAACATGGGTTAAAATGATAAATTGCGATTAATTAATTATTAACATCCAGCTCCTTAACGTAGTCGCGCCGTGTCTTGCGTCCGGGTTCGCGTCATGGATGGAGAAATACTTGGCCCGCGCTTCGAACGCTTCAGCAGTACGTGGTAGAGAACTTTGGACGACGACGCCATACGACGGCACTTCATCAAGTCTTGCGTTGATTTACTGAGCAATCCTCCATACCATATGATGCTGATAGCGTGCGAACGCCTTTCGCATGTTTGGAAAAGGCGAATATCTCCCGGTCCGAGCGGTATTTAGTGACTCGTAATTTATTAGGAGTATGATTTTTACCGAATTGAATCATTGCTTTAACAAATTTCCCTCTAAGCCGTCGGGCGGCGTTCGATTTAACTGAGTTATCGTAAATGTTAACGAAAAGCAGTTAGTCTCGGGCGCAGCAGTTCGCGATTGCAATAAAAAAGGCTTGTAAAAGCCAGTGCCATTTCTTCCGCGACGCGCCGTTTATGGCCGGGCTGGCTATGCTCAACCCAATGCCCAGCAAACCCGGAACCCAACACCGGCGTTAGCACTATCGGTGCGCAGACGGCATCATCGATACAGCGACCTGACGGTTCCGCCGTTGCAACCCTGAATCCCGCGTACTATCCTTCGATCTATCACGCTCCGGAGCCAGCGGAGCATAAAATTTATTTCCTTCCCATCTCGTGCGCATGGCCGTGCTCGCATTACCGCGTGGCCCAATGTCATAACGGGCGTGCGGCTGGGTAGCGTCAAACCAGACCGTACCGGGCCGCGTACCGGAATTCCATTATCTGCCGATAAAAAGACACTCTGACACGCGAACCAGACGACAACGACGACGACGACTGGGACGACGACCGCGAAAGGCCAACCGCGTAAACAGCAACGATTCCGAACCTCATCGATTACAGTAAATTGGTTAGCATAATGCTTCAATTTTGCATCCGCCGCCGTACCGGGCCAGGCCGGCACCGGCGCCAAACCCAGCGGACCACCGGAGCTTCTTCATTTTTCCCGGACCCGGGACCAGCGCGAATGCTGGTGGGATGGTGCAAAATTACATTCCCAACGAGATCGTCGTGACAATCGAATCAAATTACGCAATGAGGGAAAATATATTATCCTTCCCGCGGTCCCGCCGCCCGGAGATGCTGCCGGCACGTTGACAATCAGACGCGGAGTGCTTAGTTAGCTTATAATACTCCTCCTGCCGCTGCTGCTGCTGCTCCTGCTTTGAGCGATGAAGTGTTCTGCGGGGTTAGTACGGTGGAAAATGATCCTGCTTTTCGATTTTAGATAAGCAAGTAGGTGGATAGCTACGGACGACGCAGTCTGACGGTGCACAAAACTTTTCACCGACGTAACGCGGACCTGGTGACAAATTTGCCGTCGCGCAACATCTGCTGACAGCTTCTTTTGCTTTCGACTGAACGCGGAGTTTTATACGTCTTTTTGGTATCTTGATCAGTTTGTGGAGTAAATAACTTTTATTGTCAATCAAATTACTCTTATCTTACTGTAAAACAATCTTTTGAAACAGTACATTTACTATTTTTTTACAGTAAAAATAATATTTTCTATTCCCTAGTTATATTTTCTGTTCCTTAGTTAGAACTTCAACTAGTTACGATTGTTTTTTAATGTAATGCGACTTGTAAAGAGAACTTTTTAGGATATCCTAACAGGAAAATCAAGGATACATTGCTTATTCACAAGGACAATCATTACAAATCTGCTGTATCCTAGTTTACGCGACTCTGATAGCATGACAAATAACTTTTTATAACAGTCGTTTTTTGGTTTAAACTCATCAGGAGAGAAATGTACTGTAACATGCAATTTCAATGTCAAAGCTAGAATATTATCTTCCCGTTTTTAAAACGAGGGTATTGATTTTCGATCTTTTAAGTTTTGAATGTATCATTGATAGTATATAAAGTATAAATATTACAAATAAATCAAAATCCAATAGTCATATACAGGAATATGTAAAACAATGTAAAACCATATTTTGAAGATTCTAGTGAACTTTATTTTGTTGTATTTTTGTTAATAAATAAGATAATTTTTACATAAGAAAAAATACAGCTTGTTGTGAAAAGCATTCTAATTGTTCGGGCTAATTTCATCGAGCTCAGATTTCAACTTTTTTCAAAACCGAATAGAATATTTAAAAATTTCAACAATAACATCACACCAAAAATGATCACCTTTCATATGCTAGAGGATGTTTCTTGTATATTTTGAAATTCAACATTCGATTGATCCACTGCACAAACCAGTCGAACGATCTCCCCCCATTTAATTTCATTTAAAGCCCACGTCGCACATACGCCTAGAAGAGGAAAAAAATCCATCATAAACGGAGCAATGCACGGATCTGATGCTCATGTGCAACACGAGTATGCAATTTTATCAAAAAAGCAAGGTAAAACGGCCAAACAAAAAATGGCACGATAAAAAATCCCCTTAACCCACCCGGTAGTGGCTGAATATTGGTTCAATTGCATCACGAGCGCATCGCGAAAGGATCCGTGGTGGTATCGTTGGGTCGTTGGCAGGATGGGTCTTGAATAATTTAAAATCACGATTATACCACGAAGTCCTGCACGTACGCCGACATATGCATGCGACGATTGTTAGCGTTCTGGTTCTGGGCGTGTGTTTGAGATTTTTTTTCCACCTCCCCAACACGATGTATGTGACGGATCCGAACAAATAATTGGACTAACCGTTAAACGACACGTCCCGGCCGATTTCGTGCAAACCAAACGGTGGAGTCCAAACCCATTCTCCACCCCCAAAACGATGAGGATGAGCTGACGATATGCTATTATGTTTGATGATTGCTGATGGGCGAACCCCGTCGGCCCACACCGTGGATGAAATCGGGGGAAGCCTATGCCCCGAAACCATACACAGGAGCACAAAAAAAGACTCATCCGATGGAACCCGTGGAAGAGAAGGCTTTGTACGATTTAAGTCCTGGCGCATGGCGACCGACCGAGCAACCGATTATATGTTGTTTGTTGTGTCGGAAAATTGTGCAAATCGTTCCCGGTTCGTGCGTGTGCGCTCTCGTTTTTCATTCGCGTTCTCTATTTTTCCAACCCGGCACGGAATCTCGCATGGCGTGCTCATTTGTTTGCACATGAGTTGGTACAATTTTTAATCCTGTCATGATTACTTTTTGCTCGCGCACACACCGCACAAAACTAATTCAAATCGCAATCGAATAGGATCAATTGCAGTGATGCTTGACCGTTTTCGATAACAAAGCATGTTGAACGTTTTCCAGGTAGTATGTGCGCTGTCAGCGTTTTTGTGCAATCGACAGAGCAGGATAAATGCTATACAACCGTAGCGAGGTGAGGCTAGGCATCCGGCAAGTGAAATATGACCGTGTGTGTCATTTTAATCGGCAAAATATGCTCAAAATAGCTAAGCGACTCAATTGATTGTGTTCTGCATCGTTTTGTTTTGACATCGTTCGATGCGGGCATGAAACAATTGATTAAATAAATACACGATTTAACATTTATATTGAATTATTTCAAATTCAACCTGCCAACCAGTAGTCGAGTGCAATCTTCAATCCCTCTTTTGGTGCTTCGAATTTCGAGAATTTCGAATTGGCTGCGGCTGATCATCTGATACGAAAAAAAAACGAGAACTTCATTTTATTCGCAACAACAAAGGTATCAAGCCCGCAACATTCGGACCGAACGTGACCCGCAAAACCGATGCCGGACGAGGGCGAACGCGACGTCATCGAGCGCAAACGAAATGGTGGGAACTAATTTGATCCACTTACGCCGGTATGTCTGTTATTTTATGCTGCCACACTCGAAAGCAACACCTCTGAGCCGAGCAAAAACCGGTTTGGGGCTGCTAGATTCTATGATGATGGATGCACCACCACCACAACAACCAGCACCACCATTATCTTCGTCGGAAGACCGAGTAAGACAAACATGACGGCAGAACCATCCCGACACCAACAGTTGCAACCGCTGTTGTGGTCGCCGAATGAAAGCATACTCTTCACGGGTGTATCACGAGAGACGGAATCGGTTTACATCTCGCAACAGGCCACAGCGGACCACCCGAGATCCGTAAAAAGAAACCCTCGGTCTTCCAAAGAAGCGTACGATAACCTTTTTTTATCTCTCTCTCTCCAGCATCTTCTGTCCGTCTGTTCCGATTGCGAGTTTTTGGTCAGCTTAACATTTTTGTGGTCACAATCTTTCTTCACCCACTTTTTGGCCACATCCGACGGCGCTAGGTGACCGGAAGTTCGTTTCATTTTCAGCCGTGCTCCACATTCCGCGTGCTCATCAGCGTTCGAGAGATTATGATCAGTCCCAGTTCCGGAATGGAGCGGTCAAAAACCATTTTTGACACACTTCGATGGCACCCCTTTCTGTGTTAGGCGACATTCCAGCGACCGATATCGTGTGCAAATGTTAGATGAGCTTAGTAACAAAAGTGTTATGTGCCAAGTGTGCCATGCTACATGCGACGCCATGAAGAAACGCATGTAATAAGTGGTTTATAATGGGGATGAATTTATTTAATTCAGTCACATCGTGCTACTTAGCTTAAGCATGATTGATGGTCTTTTCGTTATTTTCTTCCTGGGAAAAAATACTAATTGAAAACCCCAAAAAACGGTTCCTGCAATTAAGCACCCAATCAGAGACAGCTAACCCTTTAGGAACGTCCGACACGAGTTTCGTAATTCATTAACGTCGCATAACAACACGAAACCGTTACATACATCTATCATTTTCATCAAAAAGAATCAATCATGTTTCCACCAGCGTCGACCACCAGCTGATTCCGAGCGGAAACATCGAATTCGATGTAATATTTTAATGATTTCCTTGCCTGTGGGGTACACTCACACGCACACACTCGGCACACGCAATGGAAATAATCCCATAATTCCCAGACCTTACTCGTTCCACAAGCAACTGGACCAGCAAAAAACCCCAGGGTCACTTCAAAGCCGATTTAGTCCTATGCATATTTTCTAATTGACTGATAAAGTAGCGAAAACCGCACCCGAGGACGTCTAAGCTGTCGTTGAAATGTTTGCGGAATCGTACCGGTTACCGCCCGACCGACAATAACCTTTATCGGTCATTAGACGGGCACGAAAGTGGTTTCCTCATTTTCATAAACACATCAAATCAATCGCTCGCGGCCACTACAAGTTAAACGGAGCAATGCACGGATCTGATGCTCATGTGCAACACGAGTATGCAATTTTATCAAAAAAGCAAGGTAAAACGGCCAAACAAAAAATGGCACGATAAAAAATCCCCTTAACCCACCCGGTAGTGGCTGAATATTGGTTAAAAAAATCCATCATAAACGGAGCAATGCACGGATCTGATGCTCATGTGCAACACGAGTATGCAATTTTATCAAAAAAGCAAGGTAAAACGGCCAAACAAAAAATGGCACGATAAAAAATCCCCTTAACCCACCCGGTAGTGGCTGAATATTGGTTCAATTGCATCACGAGCGCATCGCGAAAGGATCCGTGGTGGTATCGTTGGGTCGTTGGCAGGATGGGTCTTGAATAATTTAAAATCACGATTATACCACGAAGTCCTGCACGTACGCCGACATATGCATGCGACGATTGTTAGCGTTCTGGTTCTGGGCGTGTGTTTGAGATTTTTTTTCCACCTCCCCAACACGATGTATGTGACGGATCCGAACAAATAATTGGACTAACCGTTAAACGACACGTCCCGGCCGATTTCGTGCAAACCAAACGGTGGAGTCCAAACCCATTCTCCACCCCCAAAACGATGAGGATGAGCTGACGATATGCTATTATGTTTGATGATTGCTGATGGGCGAACCCCGTCGGCCCACACCGTGGATGAAATCGGGGGAAGCCTATGCCCCGAAACCATACACAGGAGCACAAAAAAAGACTCATCCGATGGAACCCGTGGAAGAGAAGGCTTTGTACGATTTAAGTCCTGGCGCATGGCGACCGACCGAGCAACCGATTATATGTTGTTTGTTGTGTCGGAAAATTGTGCAAATCGTTCCCGGTTCGTGCGTGTGCGCTCTCGTTTTTCATTCGCGTTCTCTATTTTTCCAACCCGGCACGGAATCTCGCATGGCGTGCTCATTTGTTTGCACATGAGTTGGTACAATTTTTAATCCTGTCATGATTACTTTTTGCTCGCGCACACACCGCACAAAACTAATTCAAATCGCAATCGAATAGGATCAATTGCAGTGATGCTTGACCGTTTTCGATAACAAAGCATGTTGAACGTTTTCCAGGTAGTATGTGCGCTGTCAGCGTTTTTGTGCAATCGACAGAGCAGGATAAATGCTATACAACCGTAGCGAGGTGAGGCTAGGCATCCGGCAAGTGAAATATGACCGTGTGTGTCATTTTAATCGGCAAAATATGCTCAAAATAGCTAAGCGACTCAATTGATTGTGTTCTGCATCGTTTTGTTTTGACATCGTTCGATGCGGGCATGAAACAATTGATTAAATAAATACACGATTTAACATTTATATTGAATTATTTCAAATTCAACCTGCCAACCAGTAGTCGAGTGCAATCTTCAATCCCTCTTTTGGTGCTTCGAATTTCGAGAATTTCGAATTGGCTGCGGCTGATCATCTGATACGAAAAAAAAACGAGAACTTCATTTTATTCGCAACAACAAAGGTATCAAGCCCGCAACATTCGGACCGAACGTGACCCGCAAAACCGATGCCGGACGAGGGCGAACGCGACGTCATCGAGCGCAAACGAAATGGTGGGAACTAATTTGATCCACTTACGCCGGTATGTCTGTTATTTTATGCTGCCACACTCGAAAGCAACACCTCTGAGCCGAGCAAAAACCGGTTTGGGGCTGCTAGATTCTATGATGATGGATGCACCACCACCACAACAACCAGCACCACCATTATCTTCGTCGGAAGACCGAGTAAGACAAACATGACGGCAGAACCATCCCGACACCAACAGTTGCAACCGCTGTTGTGGTCGCCGAATGAAAGCATACTCTTCACGGGTGTATCACGAGAGACGGAATCGGTTTACATCTCGCAACAGGCCACAGCGGACCACCCGAGATCCGTAAAAAGAAACCCTCGGTCTTCCAAAGAAGCGTACGATAACCTTTTTTTATCTCTCTCTCTCCAGCATCTTCTGTCCGTCTGTTCCGATTGCGAGTTTTTGGTCAGCTTAACATTTTTGTGGTCACAATCTTTCTTCACCCACTTTTTGGCCACATCCGACGGCGCTAGGTGACCGGAAGTTCGTTTCATTTTCAGCCGTGCTCCACATTCCGCGTGCTCATCAGCGTTCGAGAGATTATGATCAGTCCCAGTTCCGGAATGGAGCGGTCAAAAACCATTTTTGACACACTTCGATGGCACCCCTTTCTGTGTTAGGCGACATTCCAGCGACCGATATCGTGTGCAAATGTTAGATGAGCTTAGTAACAAAAGTGTTATGTGCCAAGTGTGCCATGCTACATGCGACGCCATGAAGAAACGCATGTAATAAGTGGTTTATAATGGGGATGAATTTATTTAATTCAGTCACATCGTGCTACTTAGCTTAAGCATGATTGATGGTCTTTTCGTTATTTTCTTCTTGGGAAAAATACTAATTGAAAACCCCAAAAAACGGTTCCTGCAATTAAGCACCCAATCAGAGACAGCTAACCCTTTAGGAACGTCCGACACGAGTTTCGTAATTCATTAACGTCGCATAACAGCACGAAACCGTTACATACATCTATCATTTTCATCAAAAAGAATCAATCATGTTTCCACCAGCGTCGACCACCAGCTGATTCCGAGCGGAAACATCGAATTCGATGTAATATTTTAATGATTTCCTTGCCTGTGGGGTACACTCACACGCACACACTCGGCACACGCAATGGAAATAATCCCATAATTCCCAGAGCTTACTCGTTCCACAAGCAACTGGACCAGCAAAAAACCCCAGGGTCACTTCAAAGCCGATTTAGTCCTATGCATATTTTCTAATTGACTGATAAAGTAGCGAAAACCGCACCCGAGGACGTCTAAGCTGTCGTTGAAATGTTTGCGGAATCGTACCGGTTACCGCCCGACCGACAATAACCTTTATCGGTCATTAGACGGGCACGAAAGTGGTTTCCTCATTTTCATAAACACATCAAATCAATCGCTCGCGGCCACTACAAGTTTCTTGCTAGCGCGAAAGCCCTGCGCTACGACGAAAGGATTTACTGCCAACCGTAACTAGGTGGTTCTTACTACGGTGTGCTAACTGCCACCGGGTCTGTGTTGTTGGGATATGGTCCGAAAAAGAAAGGGTTCCTGCCAGCCTGACATGGAGGGGAGGTTGCTAAAAACGGACCGGTGAAACAATCGTCACTCACCTTTAATGGGGTAAGCCATACCCCACGAGATTGAACCCGATAGGAGCGACCGATAGCACGCAAAATTATTGACCTCACACAACCTAGCCGGAATGAAGCGAGCAGGTTGTGCTGCCCAACGCCGTGGCTAACCACACCACACAGCGGTAGGGTTAGGGATACTTTTTCAATCTACCAGTAGGAGAGCCCGTACACGGTCGAGGGGATGTTACATCGATCGTCTTGGGCTCCCTGCCGTTGGTTAGAAAACCATTACCGGAACGGACGGAACCGAAGAACGAAGAAAGAAACTTCTGAAAAGCCACGATGCCTCAAACCCGTCACGCGTGCAGTGAAGCCTGCAGCCGATGTCTTAAGAAGGACGCCAGCTGCGGTTTCGATTGGAAATCTTCTGCATCGTCTAAGGTTCCATCCAGCTGCATCAGCGACATGAACCACCCGTAGAAGAAGACGATCACTACGAGGCCTTGCGAAGTGGTGAGCCGGGTTTCGATGATCCACTCAACCATATCGAACTAACACGAGCAACCTACACTCCCAGGCAAACCTGTCTGGTGGCATTATTCGCAATTGGTTGGTTATTAACGCCGTAATTGCAGCTTTGGCCACGACGGACCCGATCGCGGGGCGAGTGTGAATGTCGCTGGGGCTTATTTCGTCAAGCAGATCCCCCCTCGTGCCCATGGTCGAAACCCTTTTGCAATTATAGACGACCAAGCGTAACGAACGCAGCGCGGGACAGTGTCGAACAGGTCGGAGGTTCTGGTGTTGGTTATGGGTGATACAGATGATTGAATTTTGTCGCCAGAGCAGGAACCCAATCTTGGTAATGCGATTCAATGCACTTATATTTAAGGACAGTGCAGTGGTGGTTTTATCGGCGTATTAGTTATGGAGGAAACATTAATTGGAATCGCTTCTGTTAAAGATATCCTCATGGCGGTCTGCGTCCCAGATTCTCTTCTAATTGTTTCGTCATTCCCGTATGCATACTCTATGCACTCATTTCAACGGTCAATCAAATTCCGCTGCACTGCTCGTAAATCACAGTCACGCAACATGCAATCAGCAACGCCTATCACCGCTGATAACGACCATCCAAAGGCGCTGATAAGATGTCGTTGACTAGAAGCGTCGCGGAGGCATAACGATTTGCTACTTATCAGCCGTCCACCGTCTCCCACTCCCAAATCGTTCACCAGCGTCCGTGCCGATGCACTCTCCGAGCCACTGCAGCAGCATAATGAAATCAATTGTACGCAACATGCCATCTCTCAACCGGCCGGGCGAAGCGAGACAGAGGGTGAATTTATGCATGTGATTAATTCGTCCGGTCGTTGGACGATTCGAGCGTGGCGAGAATGGCCAACGGACGTCCGTCGGATTCCTTTGAACTCGCGGCAGGCGGCGGTAGCAGCTCGTGCCTAACTCGTTATCAAACTTCCTTTTCGCGCGCTCCAGCAGTAGGAGAGGGTTGATTCATGCCACCAACGTCGATGTTGGTTGGCATCCTGCGAAGACCGCCACCGATGTGCGGGTCGCTGTCTGGACCGGACGGATCACCAACGACGTTGGCTCGGTGTGGAGGTCAACGTTTGAGAGCAGAGATAAATGATCTCGAACACGGGGGAATACCGCGTATTATCGCATACAGTGTTATGCATTCTTTTATGACATGTTCTCGTCAATGCAATTCTTTGTAAAATTGATTTCTTTGAAAATTGAAATAAACAACCTTATAGAAAATGTTATCTTTGCATGTGTATGAAAATTTAAGAACAATATTTAAACCTTTGATACTGCATACAAAAAGCCACGAAAAGGCTTTCGGCCCGTTATCTTAGAAAGAAGATAGATCTGTTCCAGTTAGATGATACTGCACATCGCACTGGTTTCCTCCGGCTCGAAAACAATGATACGGTAGTTTTTGGGAATCATGTGTCCATTTCAAAAAGATAACGCATAAGCCATCCGACTTGCGGTCGGTTTTGAAAGCGCATCGTTACATAAATCAGACATTGCAGAAATGATCTTCAAAGAGAAGTATTCTGCATGATAGATGGCCATGCCATTCGTGCCTTTGAAATGTTCTTGCTCTTGATGGACAGGACGAAAGATTAAACGTTACGTAATCATAGTTTGTGGCTTCGTAGTGGAATGAGTATCCTTACGAAAAAAGAGATCAAAACAACTCACAAATCTACAGATTTGTAAAAGGTTTCAAAAAAATCTTTTTTTTTTGCCTAGTTCTAGTATATGACAATGTTCAAACGAACGAAAAGAAATTAAATCCTTGAACCAAATTGGAGTCTCGCTCTGTCGTAATAAATATTTCCATTCAGTTAAAGCATGCAACAAACGATCCGCTAAAGCTCAAGCGTGAGAATTATATGATACTCGCAGTTCAAGAGTGGAGGAAAGTCAAGTGCGTTCGGCACCCGGCAGATCAATAACGATGCTCTCATCCTCCTTGCGGAGGTCCGCTGGGCCGAAGCAAACCGTGGCACCCGCTGTTTGTTGTGATAGCTTCAAATTGATGTTTGCCGATAAATAAAACGGCGTGGAAAAGTAATAACTATTCTTCTGCCTTCCTGACCCCAAGCGAGAAAGTCGAGGGGCGTTCTCGCATCGACAAATAAACACAGAAATCTCAAGTCTTTGCCGCTTTGGAATGCGATGAAAAGGTTGAGTGTATGTTCCCAATAAGTGCAGGACTAAAGCGAGTGGAGAAGATGCATCTTAAGAAATTGTGACGAAACATTGCTTTATTGTAGATGTTTTATCAAAACGAAATAGCTCAACTTTCAAGTATCACATCATTTGGCATATTCGAACAATTATGGAACAAGAATCCATCTATTTCAACACAAACGCGTTAAACGAGCTGAATAATCCCATAAAGCACAAATTTCGCATTACTATGGCGCGACTCACTGTCACCATCATAATTCAACCACATCTCGGAGGTTTTCATTGTTGTTGTTGCTGGTCTCAGTTTTTCGCACAGTCCATTGGTGCAAACGGCCAATTCCAAGTTCAGGGTAACAAACACACGGCGTGTTATTCAACGTTTCTTGCACCATGGCAGCCACAACTGCACCGGCTCTGACGTCCACGACGACGACGCCGCCGAGTCTGCAGGTTTGGCAAGGAACGGGGCAGCGATCGAACTTTTATTATAGTGCTTACTTTTGCAGCACTGCACGCATACGAACCCGGTCCCGTCCACGAGCAATCCACGAATGTCCAGTCGACCAGTCGACTGCAATTTAGGTGCCAGGTTTTTCGGTTCGAAGGAGGCGAACCGTTTCGAATGCCAAAACAGCCGAAGGCAGTTTGCCAACTTGCTGATGGAGACACGGCTGTTACGGTGCAAACGCGCTCCCCGCAAAGCATGATTTAGTGGCGGCGAGAAGAAAATTTATCGAAACCTTCCAAGCCATAGCCTTGAAACGATTATCCGTCCTTGTGGTGGACAACAAACAAACAAAAAAATAGTACTACGGCCGGGGCAAAGCCTTGAAGAACATTTAAAACGGTAATTTTGTTTTGGTTCTACCCCCCGGAGGTCAAACTGGCGAGTCGATTCACATTACGATCGATTTGTTGCCGAATAGCAACGCTGCTGCTGTGCTGCAGTGGCTGCCTGCTCGGGGGAAGAAGCTTGATATCACAAGATTCTGACGGTGCGATTGCAGTGCAGCTTTTGGCGAACGGTTTGGCGCAGTGCAATTTGTGACGGTTCGAATAGAGTGGATCGTGCTCAGCAGGAGACAACTGTCTAATGCCATCGACGTTCGGTAGAAATCAATTTGAAAAATGTTATGAGAAACGCCGCAAAGTAATATGTCAGTCACAACGGTTCTGAGTTATTTCAATCAGCAGTGACTGATTGATATAGGCGGTAACAGTAACAAAGGATGAAGCGTTTGTTTCGTAATTCGTGATAGTCTTGTTTACACAGTTACACATTAATTCCAATTTTTAAAGTATACTTAAACAGTATCTTTCCACACCCAACACACATATTCTTCTCCCTACCCAAAATCTGTGGAAAATTTGCAGTTTTACGAAATTTTTAGTATGCACGACATAAACCCGCGGCACCTTCAAATGTAGCAATTTCCATTTTATTCAATCTCAGCCTCTGCAGTGTAGCAGACAAGAAAAAAGCCACGCTCCGCCCGATGCGTTCCAATACATTTCACCGGTTCAAAGAGCACCTTGTCCAGCACCTTGGGAGCATACCTTGTCTGCTTTGCATACGCAGCAACATTCTGGCAGCCCACGGAGCTGCGAGAATGCTT
>KZ069548.1:100634-112318 GCA_002091845.1 Anopheles cracens
GTATCATTTTAGCCAAGCTATTGCCACAACGATTTCCCACTGTGCGCTGCTGAAGTGGAAAATTGCACCGCAAGCTTTACGGCGCACCGGTTTCATCGGATTTTCCGTTTTTAGGTTCGATCTAGGCCTGCCCACCGTGCGGGCTGCGAGTTCGGCTGTCCCGCCCGTGCAACAAGCTGCGCTGCACCGTGCAAATGCAGCCGAGCATGGAATCGAGACCATCCCACAAGATGCGATCTCGGTGTGCTTGGTTGACGGAAAAGAACCACTAAAGTGCGATGGCCGAAAAGGGTCGCGGAGGTTTCAACAGCCCCATAAACTTATTTCAACTTTCACCCGTGTCGTACCGGGACACCGCGATTCTGTAGAAAATCCGACTACAAGATGCTTAACGAGCTTCGTACTCGAGCGCGAGCGCGGGAAGCACTTAATCATCGCTGCTGGACCTGCCCGGGCGCCAGTGGCCCTTGACGCTCACCCGTTTGCCTTTTTTCCGTTACCGGGAGTTAAATTTTGGTTACGTCGTTTTTTTCCCCTCGTTCTCAAAACGGTACAAAATTGAGCGAAAGCAATTCCCGCAACGTCCACACCTGTCGTTAATGAGCGTCTTATAATCTGCATACCCGATCGGCCGAGCATAAATCGCACACCACGGCACTACGAACCTGCGCGGAGGGAGAGAAAGAGAGCAGAAGAAAATAACATTAGTGCGATTAGTGCGAAAGTTTCACGTGGCGGAGCGTTCAAGCTTGCCAAAAAAAAAATATGAAAATTTGAAAAGCAAAGAAAAAAAAACACCGCACAAAAACGCAAATTAACGTGATGAACCGAAAATTTTCCTCCACTTAAATGTGTGTCAGGAAGGCGGAAAGCGCAAAAACATGCACATAATCAAAACCACGAAAACAACAACAACCGTTCGGCAAACAAGCGATTTAATGATGTGCCAAAGGGGAAGGGAAAATTCAGCTCCCCTCCGGACAAAAAAAAGCGTTAGCCGGAAAAAGTTGACAAGCTGATGACGAAAGTTTTACATCGCGTTACGTGTGCGCTTCCGGGTTGTCCCGCGACTAACCGACGGACGGAGCAGGGAGAGCACGTGCGCGCCTTTTGCGACCGGTACGCCGGGATGACACAAGGTTCGGAGGCTCGTAAGCGGCCTCCGAGACACGACGCACCGTGCAACAACACAACAGTGTAGCAAGCTCCACTCTGTATCGATCGCGTTTTTCACTGCCTGCCCCCTCCCAAAGGACGGGCAGGCGAGCCGGTTGTGATGGTGAGCAATCCCCCGAACGCATCTCGCCGAAGGACGCCGGCCAATCCTTGGGGCTCGACCCGACTTTTCTACGATAAAAAAGTGATAATAGCGGCACATCAAGATTAAATAAAAAGGAAACTGGAACGAAAAGCGCAAAAACTGCTGCCTGCTCTCGAAGGCCGTAAAAAAAACATCTATAATTCATTTTATGACAAACGGGATAATCGGATGATTTGTAGCATAATAGACCACCATTAGCGATACGGAACAGCACCTCCTCCACCCACACCCCCACAGCTGAAGATGCTTGTAAATAAATAGGCCGAAATTCTCCATTCCGGACACGGCAGAAGCACAATTAAAACGACTCCCTGACCGGTTCTATAGAGACAACACAATGTTAAATCACCAGCCGTCGCGATCCATTTGGAGCCTGCCGTCGTCCAAAAGGATCGTTTGTGAATTCTTTCCACCTCTTCACACTTCTCACCGGTTACATTTTCTAGCTCGGTTAATCTTCCCTAGCCGACCGGCGTGACACGTTCCCTGCGCTTCGCTATGCCCCTACTTCCCATGCCTTATTCCCGAAGACTGCCTGTCCGCTGCCAGCGGTGGAAGTTGTCTCAATGTTGCTTATCCCGGCACGCCTCGGGAGCAGCTCGTGTTCATGCATGCGGCCCACCCATTAAACACTCGGAATGAGCTAACGACGGCCGGCGAAGGGGGGAAAGGACCTTTTTGCCGAGGCCCGGTATTCGAATGAATGAATGAACGAATGAATAAGACGTTACCAGCCGCGTGCGTCCCGTCGTTTGGCTCACCGTTCCCCAACCTATAGCGAGTGTGCCGAGTGGATGGAACGATCGGGTCCTCAGCGCCCAGCGGACAGCGAATGCGTCGCGGAGTAAGATTGTGCGTTTGTTTTGCTCTCAGCTCACGTTCCACGCCTTTTGCGACCGGTACGCCGGGATGACACAAGGTTCGGAGGCTCGTAAGCGGCCTCCGAGACACGACGCACCGTGCAATAACACAACAGAGTAGCAAGCTCCACTCTGTATCGATCGCGTTTTTCACTGCCTTCCCAAAGGACGGGCAGGCGAGCCGGTTGTGATGGTGAGCAATCCCCCGAACGCATCTCACAGAAGGACGCCGGCCAATCCTTGGGGCAAGACCCGACTTTTCTACGATAAAAAAGTGATAATAGCGGCACATCAAGATTAAATAAAAAGGAAACTGGAACGAAAAGCGCAAAAACTGCTGCCTGCTCTCGAAGGCCGTAAGGTGTGAGATGAAATGAAGAAGAAAAAAAACGAGCCCATACCAACACTTCTCTCTCGGAACAGCCTCTTCCAAGGACCACTTGGTGGCAGGTCCGGTAGACACTTGACAGTGCCGGGCGCGGCAGGAAACGCACGCACGTGAATGAGAAACACGCGGCGTGAATGGGGGCGAATGGAGCAAGAAGACACATTCAACAAGATCAAAGGACTCGGAGCGGAGCGCAGTGTCGCATGAGGGACACGCCAGCCAGTGAGCGATAGGATAAGCGGCGGATATCGACGGCCGGCGAGGGATACGATACGGCGCGTTTTTTCCCCGGCGCGTTGCTCCTTTCTTTTTGTTGCAGAAATTTGATAACGTCCCGTTGACACTTGAGCCCGGACGGCTTTGCAGCTGGGGTTACGCTACCCGATCGGGGTACCGGATGCGCATTCAACCGAGCCGCAGTTCGATTAGGTCCTGGTGTCAATTTCCTCCGAGAGAGAGTGGGTGACCTACGCGACGAACTTTCTTGCCCCCTCATCGAGTGTTCGTGCGCAGCGTTGTATATGGCGTTCGGTGGCAGCCTGGCACATGATTGACATCGAATCGAATCTAATTTTAATAAAGTATTGGAAAGATATTGCTTCTGTTTCGTTTTTTTCGCTTGAGTGACGCCTTACAATTGCATAATTTCAATTCGTCTATCCGCCACAAGTTAAACATGCTTTACAATAAAAATAACCAAAATGGAACGATTCTGCTCTAATTGGTTAAACTGACTTTAACCCATCAATAAGTAAAATTGAAGCCTGTATGAAATGACGCTCTCTCTTAATTGGCAACAAAAAAAGGGAATTTTGCAAAGCTGGAGAACTTTACACTATTGTGTTCAACATTTTGTATAGAACTGAACAGAGTTGGGCTGCCAATATATTTCTAGTAAAAATCACGAGAAATATCGTGCAACATTTATTGGTACGTTAATTTGAACCTAATAAAATACAGCCTGTTCCGGGCATTGAATAACAAATCATGGCCGCATCCCGCGTGATCATCTCAACGTTACTTTAAACTGCGAACTAAAGCAACCAATGCACACACACCCCATCGAATGGCATGCTGGAGAATGCTCCATGCATTCTAAATAAAGTGCGTTCCGGAAATGTTTTCAGAAACTGAAATAAAGCTTCGGAGATGCCATTCAGCAACACCTTCCCCTTTGCTCATTACGAATGGAGAGCTTTTGTGCCTGCCTGCCTCTGGCGAACGTTGGGTTCGTTAGGTCGGATCGGAATCCACGTACGTTCTGCTGGCCGCCGCCAGCAAATATCGCAAACGGCAACGAGACTGCCAAGTGTTATTGCCACTGTTTGCACTGAATAATTGAAAAACAATCACAGAAATATGAGGCACCGCCAATCGGTGCGGGAAGATTTCGGATTTTCTTCCGAGATTGCTTCCGCACAGTGGTCGGAGAGCAGATTTAGAAAGTGGTGAAAACATTCCCACGGCTAACTCGATTTTGCGAAGCAGCAAACTTTTTCGACGTGTTAAGACATTTCTCTTACAGATGATTTTCATATCTTTTCCGATGGATAAATGTTTAGCAGCGAAAGCCGATCGAAATCGATCCCCAATCGGTTCGGTGCACCCTAAACGCCCCCAAAGAGCAGCGCGCGAAGCCATCGCAAACGTGAAGCCATCGCTGCAATCGGTCGGTTGAGGGAAATTAGCGTACTGCGAGAAAATTAACAGCATGATTACTAAAGCACCCCAATCGGGCTCGGGTCGGGGAAAAGTTGAACCATTCTGCAACCCCCGAGGGCAAATCGAATGAAAAAGCCATTTCACAAAGCGCCCCGGAAAATTCAATTGCGCCGATGTCCGCGTATTCAAATTCGAATTTCAACTTGCCCCGCCGCCGAACGGAAGAATCGACGCACCGCGTTTCTGCCTTGAAGTACATGCCGCTCAGACACACTTCGCTGCGGCACCCAAAGACCGAGCACTGACCACCAGCCTCTGATCAGCATGCTGCGATCGCGGTACGTGCGAAAATAAAATCGAACAAAATTGTGGCGGTAAAAGTAAAAGAAAATGTTCAACACCATGGTTGTGGGTGTGTGTGTGTTTTTTTTTTAACTCAACAGCTCGTTCCGGCGGGCGTTAGACCATTCCAAATATTTATCAATTTCTATAAGGTGTGAACGGTGTGCCGGCGCGGCCGCAGCCACGCGGGCAAAGCGGTATGTAGATGTGGCGTGTAGGCAGGGCACCGACACCGACAACAAAACACCCAACAGCTCATTGCATATTGATATCATCCAATCCAATTCCGGTCGGCCGGTGTTTCCAACGTCATCCCGGTTTCATTGCCGCACTTTGCGAGCCGGGAAGCCGGGAATCATAAATTTTGAGTCAATTCGAATGTCAAAAACGGCCCCCACCCCAAAGCACCCGAGTGGCGCCCGGGCACGACCGTGACCGTGATGGACATGGTCTGCGTGCGTGGGGGAAGAGAAGAGGAACAGGTTAGCAGTACGGTATGAAATTTATCAAAACCAACCCTTCACCGGTGCCCGAAGTCGTTCGCCTTTCACCTACACCCGGACCATTTTTGCGTCTATTTTATTTAGTTAGCTTTTTATTATCAAAATGAGTCACGCGTATCGATCCCACGGAGGACCTGACCGAGGGAACCCCTTCGTACACGCATCCGTTCGGCAACTCAATTATGGGTGTATGATTTATGCTGTACAGCCCACTCCCCCAGTGCTTCGCGCAACTCAACTGCGTAAACTTATTGCATTATTTATGAAGCTAAATATTTCACCAGTTTAGTTCACCGGTGCAGGGTGCAGGTTTTTGGCCAACAGCGTATCTCCATGACGGGGGTGGGAGTTACTGTTTTAAAAATCAAACCAAATGCCGTACAAATAACGCACGAGCTCGTGGTGCAGCGCCGCTTTTCGGGCCTATTTATTCATGCCATAGGTTCCATTAGTCAAACAAATTTGGGTGCCGATAATTCCATCCCAAATATCAAAACGCAAACAGGCGAATCAGAAAATGCTACAACTTAAATCATAAAATTTATGGTTCAAGATTATTTTTTGTGTTTAAGAAACCATTTACTATTTTTTTTATTGATTCACCAAAATTGCAAATTAAAATCTATCTATGTATTATAACTAACCATATTCAATTATAGCAAAATTTAGTAAGCTTCTCCAAGCTTCAAGCTCCAAGCTCTCCAGCTTCTTCTCTTGACTATACATTTACGCACAAAACGGGACATCAAGAATTGATTGAAAAATAAAGTCGTTAAAAGAACTTTGACCCAATAGAAATTCCCTCACACGCGAGTGACCTACGGCAAGAAAAAAAACCTGTTTCTTCTATTTTTAAACCGAACCGAACAGATCATGCTCCCCGGCTGAACCCTTTGGCAAGTGGCTCGCAATCCTCATTAGCATACAATACCGTACCGGGCAAACGATACCAGGTAACGAATGCATCATAAATCGATACAAGAAAAAACACACCCATACAACAATACTGGCGCCATTCGGTAGCATGATGCAGTTAGCTTCAGTAGAACCCACCACCAGCATACGATCTTCGCAATTCGACTCGCACGAATCGCTAGCACTTTTTACTAGCAAAAAAGTCATTATTTTCACTTCAGTACGACAAAATTCGTCACACATTCAACCCGCTCGATGTGGGCCGACGGAAGATTTATTCCGCCTTCGCTCATTTATTCAATCTCCTTCGTTCGTCATCGTTTTGTTTTACTTTTTTGGACCACTCTTTGTTTGGTCACATACGATACGCGCTGCCCATGCTGGCCAAGAAGCAACACACACGAAACAAAAAAACCCATCATGAAGCATTAGAATAACAAAGCAATATCTTCGCAAATGTTTACACTACTCCACAGGGTCTGCTGTGCCGGTTGCTGTGCAAAACGTGAAGACTTGCGTATCTGAACGGCCACCGCTCCCATCCGAGTGCTTCGTATGGTCAATTCGTATACGGGTGTTTTTTGTCTGCCTTCATACATAAGAATCGTCGCTTCCCAGCGGGCTGGCATCGCGTTGGCACTGCCAGCTGGTTTGCATCATAACAAATTCCGTCTCGAGAGCATATGCCACTCGTCGAGCCATCACTTAATCTGTGCGCTCGGGAAAAAGGGTTTTTTGGGCCTGTTGGGAAACTCTGTTTTCCACTTTGGCCATTGGAGTACAAACAAACATACACGACACGGCAGACGGCGAGGCGATATGGAGAGGTTTGTTTGAGATGCCTGAGCGATCGCACGTCTCAGAACCGTCGAACAACACTTAAATCAACAAATTCCAAAGCCCAGTCTGGTTGAAAAGGTGACGAAGATAGGCAACTAATCGACAGGCCGTGCTTATCGATCGTTGTTTTGACGAGCGGTATAGGTGGTCCTGATAGGAGGGAACGTTGATTGCAAGCAGTATATTGCTCCTTTGAAGGCTGTTGATTGAGGATTATGTTGTCCTATCCTACTCCTGGCAGCTGATTGATACGGAAAAGTATTGATAACGTTTCGAGCATTAGCCGTTTGCCTACTGTATGTTTTTCTACCACTTTAATCGATAATCATGTCCTGATAGGCAAAAAACGTAATTCCTTCCACATCCAAATAGTACATTAAAGAATTTTAAAAAGACCTCTTCACTCAGAAAAAAAAACACAAATTTAAAACGACCCAAACCATTACGTGTGCCGTTTCCGAAAACCATCAACCGGAAAATCCTAAAACTGTAGCATCTCGTCGACAACCGCGCCAGACAATAAAACCACAAACAATCAAACGCCTCCTTCAGGGTGTGGAGGGGCTAATATTAGCACCACCGCGCTAAGCCGTATCCCTTGCGGATGGCCCGATTTTACGATGCTGATGCTTCGCGATTATTAACACTCACTTAACCAACTATCGTTTCGTCGTTAAACATGGACCAAAACGTGCCACGAACGGTAGAGCAACGGCGTGCTGGCGAAAAGGTGTTTTCAGTCACTCAAATCCAATGTCGCTTACATCGACATACCGTTCGCAGTGGGGGAAGGAAAGCTTTCGCGCGACGATACGTAGCGCGGCGTAGCATACAGCAAATCTCGGCACAGCATCTTGTTTCCGGCGCGAAATGATGCGCACCATCCATTGTTACCCATTTCCCGGGGCTTACGGCTAAGACGCTCGGGCCTTTCGCAGTGTCTTTCGGCGAGTGTTCCGCGTGCCCGTTAAAAATATGCTCCACCTCGACTACCCTCTGCTCGGTGGGGCACACCGCGCAGATTGAGTAAAATTTAAATTTCCATTCTTTTTACTAGCAAAAAAGTCATTATTTTCACTTCAGTACGACAAAATTCGTCACACATTCAACCCGCTCGATGTGGGCCGGCCGAAGATTTATTCCGCCTTCGCTCATTTATTCAATCTCCTTCGTTCGTCATCTTTTTGTTTTACTTTTTAGAACCACTCTTTGTTTGGTCACATACGATACGCGCTGCCCATGCTGGCCAAGAAGCAACACACACGAAACAAAAAAAAACCCATCATGAAGCATTAGAATAACAAAGCAATATCTTCGCAAATGTTTACACTACTCCACAGGGTCTGCTATGCCGGTTGCTGTGCAAAACGTGAAGACTTGCGTATCTGAACGGCCACCGCTCCCATCCGAGTGCTTCGTATGGTCAATTCGTATACGGGTGTTTTTTGTCGGCCTTCATACATAAGAATCGTCGCTTCCCAGCGGGCTGGCATCGCGTTGGCACTGCCAGCTGGTTTGCATCATAACAAATTCCGTCTCGAGAGCATATGCCACTCGTCGAGCCATCACTTAATCTGTGCGCTCGGGAAAAAGGGTTTTTTGGGCCTGTTGGGAAACTCTGTTTTCCACTTTGGCCATTGGAGTGGCGAATCAGAAAATGCTACAACTTAAATCATAAAATTTATGGTTCAAGATTATTTTTTGTGTTTAAGAAACCATTTACTAATTTGTTATTGATTCTGCAAAATTGCAAATTAAAATCTTACTATGTATTATAAGTAAGCATATTAAATTATAGCAAAATGTGGTAAGCTTCTCCAAGCTTCAAGCTCCAAGCTCTCCAGCTTCTTCTCTTGACTATACATTTACGCACAAAACGGGGCATCAAGAATTGATTGAAAAATGAAGTCATTAAAAGAACTTTGACCCAATAGAAATTTCCTCACACGCGAGTGACCTACGGCAAGAAAAAAACTGTTTCTTCTATTTTTAAACCGAACCGAACAGATCATGCTCCCCGGCTGAACCCTTTGGCAAGTGGCTCGCAATCCTCATATTTTTTTTTTGCTTGAAAGGCTTCCCGCGGCCCCTTCTCCCGAACCCAATACGGAGCCGGCAGATTCGACATTTTCGGAAGTTTACTTTCCGTTGCTAATCAAAATTTTATTAGGCCAATTTTGAACATCCGTAACGAGTTCGTACCGCGCAAGTGATGGTGGTGGTGTTGGTGGAATTGTAAACCTGCCTTTGATTGGTAATGAATGTGGGGCAAGCAATTGTGGCGTGATTGGGAGGAGAAAGAATTTTACCGTTGCCGCGGTCGAGCAGGTGAGTGCAGTGGCCTACACACCGGTTTGCCCTTCGCGTCACACAATGCACCGAGACGGCCGGCCGACATTTGGGAGTCCAATTTTCGAACAAAGTGCGTCCTTTTGCAGGGTTCACGGTGTTTCAGGGAGTATGCTTCTTTGTTTGCAAGTGGCACGTGATGGAGGTTGTTATTGCGAATGGTGATTTTAATTCTGAATAAATTAAATTCGTTTCAACTGAATGAAATCGGTTGAAGCCTTGCGCGGTTCGGTGAGCTTGTGAGCAATTAACCAACACGAACAACCAAAGGGAACAAATGTACTAAATGGAACTTAGCATCACGTTACCTTCATATAAGGAACATATACTTTAGGTAAAAGATTCGTTCAAAATTATCATTAAAACATGTAATAAAATATAATTAAAACTTTAATAACAAAGATACAACAAATGGGAGAACTATTGTGGCATTTACTTGTTCATCAAATTCAGTTGTTCCGCTCGTCTGGACATATTACTTAGGGTCATTGCGAAACGAGATGACAGACTCTAACATTTTAGAAGAACTTTTTAACATGTTAGACTCTCGGTTTAGTTTTTAATATGAGATTTTTATTAATATGCCTAATATTTTGATTATTTCATTATTTTTAATTTACAACAAACTTTTAAAACATTCCAATAGTTTATCCAAAAACTTTGCCAAAGGCGAATCAGAAAATGCTACAACTTAAATCATAAAATTTATGGTTCAAGATTATTTTTTGTGTTTAAGAAACCATTTACTATTTTTTTTATTGATTCACCAAAATTGCAAATTAAAATCTATCTATGTATTATAACTAACCATATTCAATTATAGCAAAATTTAGTAAGCTTCTCCAAGCTTCAAGCTCCAAGCTCTCCAGCTTCTTCTCTTGACTATACATTTACGCACAAAACGGGACATCAAGAATTGATTGAAAAATAAAGTCGTTAAAAGAACTTTGACCCAATAGAAATTCCCTCACACGCGAGTGACCTACGGCAAGAAAAAAAACCTGTTTCTTCTATTAGCACAACCAACGGAACAACGTGCCGTTCAACGAATGGGCGCTCACTACACGGCCAGTGACACAAAATAACCACGCAACCTTCGACAAGCTGCGCGGCGTTCACCCGAGCGCGTTCCTTTCACCACAACCACCACCGGTGGGGAAAATGTCAGCTTATGAAAATGGAGATGATATTATGGCAAAATGAAAAGCCATAAGTTTCGCACACGTTCAATGGATTCGGATGTGAGGTCGCTGTAGTCGGCGTCTCTGGCGTAGCGCACGTACGCTCCGCCGTGAAGACGATTTTCCGTAATTGGGTCGCATTTAACCCACTGGTAGTAAAAATTACTCTTATGTACCACATGTTTAGCCTTCGCTGTGCGCTGCACGGGAAGCGTCGTAAAACGCCATGCATGAGGAGGGTCCTACATCGTGGAAATATAATCATTTTTATAACAAAAGCTGTGCTTTTATTAAAGCCCTTCGTCATACTCGAGAGCATCCACAGCAGCAATCCATACAAGGTATTGGATTCTAGAAATTCATGGTTTCATGCTCTACATGTTTTTTTTTGTTCAACTGGTAGAGCAACGGCGTGCTGGCGAAAAGGTGTTTTCAGTCACTCAAATCCAATGTCGCTTACATCGACATACCGTTCGCAGTGGGGGAAGGAAAGCTTTCGCGCGACGATACGTAGCGCGGCGTAGCATACAGCAAATCTCGGCACAGCATCTTGTTTCCGGCGCGAAATGATGCGCACCATCCATTGTTACCCATTTCCCGGGGCTTACGGCTAAGACGCTCGGGCCTTTCGCAGTGTCTTTCGGCGAGTGTTCCGCGTGCCCGTTAAAAATATGCTCCACCTCGACTACCCTCTGCTCGGTGGGGCACACCGCGCAGATTGAGTAAAATTTAAATTTCCATTAACAATCTAATCATACTTAGCACAACCAACGGAACAACGTGCCGTTCAACGAATGGGCGCTCACTACACGGCCAGTGACACAAAATAACCACGCAACCTTCGACAAGCTGCGCGGCGTTCACCCGAGCGCGTTCCTTTCACCACAACCACCACCGGTGGGGAAAATGTCAGCTTATGAAAATGGAGATGATATTATGGCAAAATGAAAAGCCATAAGTTTCGCACACGTTCAATGGATTCGGATGTGAGGTCGCTGTAGTCGGCGTCTCTGGCGTAGCGCACGTACGCTCCGCCGTGAAGACGATTTTCCGTAATTGGGTCGCATTTAACCCACTGGTAGTAAAAATTACTCTTATGTACCACATGTTTAGCCTTCGCTGTGCGCTGCACGGGAAGCGTCGTAAAACGCCATGCATGAGGAGGGTCCTACATCGTGGAAATATAATCATTTTTATAACAAAAGCTGTGCTTTTATTAAAGCCCTTCGTCATACTCGAGAGCATCCACAGCAGCAATCCATACAAGGTATTGGATTCTAGAAATTCATGGTTTCATGCTCTACATGTTTTTTTTTGTTCAAC
>KZ069548.1:121402-159535 GCA_002091845.1 Anopheles cracens
AAACCTAAATTGAATTCAGCAAAGAATGATTGATGGTTCTTCTGTTGGTTGTAGAGATTTTCCGGACTATCTGGATCCGGAGGGACGAATTTTCCGTATCCGATTGCACGATGGCTACGTAATTAGGGCTATACGTTCTGGGAAGCAGTCCGATACGTGTAGCATAACTGAAAGGAAACCGTTGATTGATTACTGTTCGGACAAATTCTAGCCACGAGCTAGTGAATACATACTAGAGAAACGATCGGTGACCATCGTTTTGAAGAGCTCTAGCAGTCGGGTACTTCATTTCAAAACACTGTGATGATTATCGCTTCTCCGAACTTTGGACCGGAATCGTTACGTTGTGTCAATGTCTCATTTTCGACTCATGCAGATTAAACCTCTACACTCCTTTTCTACTAATGCCTACCGTAGCTGTCATGACGTAACCTTCAAACCAAAACAAAGCGGCAACTTGTTTCGAAACTCCGCATACCATCCATGTGAACATTTAAAACGTGTACCACGTCAACTGGACAACCTTCAAGCGGAAGATATTCTGTGACCGGTGACAACACCACCGAAGACACACACAATCTACTAAGCACTACCGTGTGAGCTTGCATTTGCTACCAAACGGCCACAGCCACAGTCACAACAGTTCGATCCTCCAGATAACGACGTGGGCGTCGTGGAATAGTTTCTTCAACGCCCCCACTCCCACGCCATGCCTGACCAGGTGATATGCGGCGCCGAAAAGTGCACAACAAACCCAACCGGCCGACGAGCAAACAACAAAAACAAAAAAAAACACCACCACCACCGCACACTGGTGGACGAGAAGGAGAACTAAATTACGTCCAAAAGCGAAACTCCGGGCGTCTAAGCTAACAAGCGACGCCATTGGTGTTCCCGTTCGCTTTTAGCCACAAGTGCTAATTATGTTATTAAAGTAAGGAGTTCGAGCGTGTAGAGATATTGGGCAGCTTTATCACCTCGGCGCACACGCCCACGTTTTTTCCGACCGCGTTTGGATGCGAGGAGAGCGTCCAGCCTTGACATTTTAGTAGCTTCCAGGCATGAGCCTTCCTGCTCCGGAGGTGTTGGTGGTATTTTTTTGTGTGCTGTGTTGTTTTGTTGGGTGCTGCCGGCCCCATAGAAGAGTGTCCACGGATATTATGTCTGGCGCCTTCGGGTTAAGGTGCGCCTTTGCGCACCAGCTCGCCGTGACAGCCGACGGGAAAGGGTGGGTTAGTCGTAGTGTAAGTGCGAAATTCCACCAGAGTACCATACTTTCTACAAGATGTTCACAACATATCCGATGGCACCGGGCAGATCACTTCAGGAATGCTACACTTAATTGAAATCGAGACGCACGGGAGACACTTCAAGCGTATTCGCACTGCAAGTGTGCGGTAGCGCTCGCACAAACCTACCGCCAACGACGCTTTGTCACCGAAAACTTGCAGACATCTGCCGGTAGCGACTCGGCTCGCCTGACTGTCGGCTAGGGAATATTTGAAATTCAAATGACTAGTCGGGTTTACGCTCATCCCACACATAGTCACAATATGGCACCGTAATGTGAGGGACAAATGGTCAGACGGATCCAGACACACACCGTTCCCCACACAGGTGAGGGTTCTGCAAATTCTTAGCGTTGCAACAGCTGCAGGTTCAGGTGCTACCAACGGAGTGTTGTTATGGAGTGTATAGCACTATCATAGGCAGTCTTTTAATGACGATGAAATGAAGTTTGCTGCATTTGTAAACCTAAAAGGTATTACAAAACCGGAACAAAATTAAGCAACCTAGAACAAACATGCGTTTGGACGAATCTTCATTGCGATGTTAGCCAATGCCATAATTGACCATTTTTCGAAGTTAATTATTTCCCATCCATCGAATCGATCTAACAAGCATCGGCGTTGACCTACGAATCCAAACCGAGACGAAAAGCATGCCACTGCTCCGCGCTTCCGGAAGTGCGCGAGACTGCCGACTGCACCTTCTGGGAGTGACTTCCGTCATTGAGCTTCCTTGTTTCTCGCCCCGTCTAGACTCCAAATACGCGCCCATAAAACGTGAAGGTATTATTTACGATCTGCGCATATTTTGGTCTATCCTTCGCTTTGTGTTTACTTTCAAGAATAAAGGACATTTTTTCCGCCACTTGTGGAACCGATTCTTTTCAACGAAAGACGTACTCAAAATATGCGACGAAATGTGGGGTCTGTCTATTCACAAAGCAGCGTCTCGCAGCGTCATATGACTCTGCCATCTCTGGCCGGGTCGCACAAAGCCCCGTAGACAATTGCTCTATTAACGCTGGCGTCACGATGTCAGCCAAAACAGCGATGATAAACATACTACTGCACGGGGCAGGACTTGACGAGCCCATGGCAGGAGAAAACAAATCCCTCGCAAACGTGGCGTGGCGATCGGGGCGGCGGCTTTGGCAACAGTTTCAGCGGCCGGGGACAGTGTGTAATGCACGCACAATGTTGCGCGCGCGTGCTATTATCCTTTATCGCGTCGTCATCTTTAACGGGCGGGACATTCATCACCCGGGGAGAGGGGGCGAACGGGAGACTAGACGGATGCTGCGCTCGGAGAGACCAGCGCGACAAGTCGTTCTCGTGCGGGTGGCCCGCGGCTCTCCCCCCTTCAACAACCTCATCGCCCTCTGCGACGGAGAGGATTTGCACAGGCACAGTGAGTGACCCAAACCGGGGGTGGTGGTTTTGTACTCTTGAATTTTTATTTTCCTGCCAATTTCCAGGCTTGATGAGGCCATTCTTCTTCTTCCGGTTCGCGGTACGGTGGTTCCTTGCTCCGCGAGCTCCGCGGAGCTTGAAGTACTTTTGTATTTCTACTTGTAAACGCGCGTTCTTCGGCCCTCCCTTCCCAAACGCGGTTCGACGAGCCTCGGGGGTTGTAATTTTAATGCCATAAATTCAGTTTTATAGCCCCACATCCCCGAGCGCGGCCGTCGTTGGGGCGATTTCCCGCCGAACGGGACGTCCCATGCGGAACAGGCTCTTTTGGGTTACGCGGATGGATGACCCATCAGTAGAAGTGATAATAAAGTACCCGTGGGTAGGATCAAAGCCTTGGCGCATCGTGCTGAAGTAGACATTCCCGCGCAACCGAAAACCGCTCGTGGGGTAGGATGAACTCGGGATGGCGGCCCACAAACGGCCACCCTACCCAAGGCGGAGCAAAAGCAAGAAAACAGGAACGCAAGGAACGCAATCATGGCTCGCAGACGCGTTTTCGCCGTGCGTCCGTCCGCCGCTCGCTTGTTTGTTTGCGGTCGGTCATTCACACACACACAGGGCGAGTGGATGATAATAAAATTAGATTCAATAAAAAAAATATACGACAGCATAATTAATCATTTTTATCACTTTCTACGCGCTTTTCACGAGCACTCGCCCAGGGCCCGTTGTGAGGTAACGGTCACGCGACGCGATCTAGGAGGGTGCCGCCAACGAGACCCTCGGTGTGATGTTCGCATTAGCAAAATCTGTGCTGCTGGTGTAGGGTCTTGTTCCCTCATTGTTTATTTACCTGTACCGCAGGCAGTAGAACCTACTTGTTCTACGAGCATGCAGCACGCAATAAAAGTGGTTCGCATGAAAATTCGCATCCGCTTTTGCTCTCCCACTATTTTTGTCGGGAGTACAACACACAACACAAATAACTTTATTAGACGAACAAGCATGCTGGAAGTGAGTACGATTTGTGTAGGTTGATAATTAGAGGTGCTATTCAGATGAAAAACATATTGAAAAACGATCTATTCTATGATATTCCATATCTTTGAGCATCAATATCAATTGTCAATCTTGGATTGATTATCTTTGATCAAACTTAAAAAAAGTCTATTCACTTCTAAAAGTGTTATTTCAAGTGTAAAGGTTTGGCCAACATCTTTTTGTATTATAATTGTTTACTTATCAAATTCTAGATTTTTATTTCACACTAAATCAATCCTAATTTAAGTACATTAACTTAGCCTTATTCAATTTCGACGATCATAAGCAATAGCGCAAAACGGATGCAATATGGGATGACTTTGTTGGTAACGTGATTTCTCGACATTACCGGAATCATAGACAAATAGTTACGTAGTATAGCTTAGGAAATAACAACAAGTAAATAAGTGGCTCCATCTCTCGAAAAGTAATAATTGCATTACTTAAAACATATTTTCAACGATTGGTTATCAAGGTGTGATAACGATGATCGCACACACCCAAGACACGTATTATCTACCGGGTTAGAGGAGACAACACCGACAAACTCTGCCATTCCTATGACGGAAACCTTTTTGCGGTGGGTTCAACGATAAGCGATTGGGCAAGAACGAACCCCCTCAGTAAGAAATTAAGATCTTATCACATGCAATCAAATGAGTAACACATTCCGCAACTCTGATTCATGTACAAACATTATTCGCTCTGAGGAGTACGGACAAACAATTGAAGTGCGAGAGATATACAGTCAAATCGGACAACTCGTACGCACTCCGACCTGTCTGCTGCAAAAAATTGTTCGTCTGTCATGTTTTCCAAATGAACAAAATGAGCAAAACATAGTACAAATATAATGTGACTGTTTTTGTCGCGGCAAACGCAATGTTTCGCATCTCAAACCCGTGCACGCTTGGAACAACACTGAACGGTGGTGTCAAAAATGTACTATTTATTGTAAAAGCGGTCAAACAACACGTTGCCGCAAGTATGCCGCACCAAACAATCAATCGATGTGTGTTGTTTCTTGAACCGACCAAGTACAGCAAAACATTGTTCTTGGCAGCTTTTCGCGGCACGTGCAATCCGGTCGGTTGGCAACAATTTGCTCCAGTTTCACGGACAGTCCAAGCTTGGCACACCGCTAGTGGCTCACTTTTCGAGCCCTCGCGTTTCGGCAAAGCCCACTTTCTACCTCGTGCTGACTCGAGCACGGCAGAGCCGTTGTCGTAGGGCGGCGGGAGTGGGTTGGGCCGGCTAACTTTCTTAGCTCCAAATCAAAACATTAACCAATTAATTACCCCGATAGCAACATGCGGTTTTATGTAGTTAGTTGGTGTTTTTTGTTTTGTTTTTCGTTGTGTTACTGTGTGTAAATGTTGTTTCCCTGCGAGTGGTTTTTGCTTTTGTTTTGTTTCGCTTTCCAACTGGAAAGTCCGGCCCCCCGGGTGCATTGTTTTGTGCAAAAGTGTTTGTGTGTGTGTTTTTTTTCTCTTTCGTTTCCACTTTCGCGCGATCTCGTCCTCATGCGCGCCGGGTGCACGCAAAATGCACGGGAGAAGCGAAGAAACGCGAAACGAGAAGATGGTCAGCGACACTCCGGGAAGGCGACTACCGCTGCTGGCCGGTTTCTCTCTTTCTCTCTCTTCTTCTTCTACCGCTGATACAACCTTCCCCCGTCGGGCAAGCTGCAATTAGCAAGTTTAAGTTGACACTTGAAGCTGCACAAGATTACTCATTCCCTTTCACTGCCGGTGCCGGTTCGGTTCGCCCGGGAACGGCTCGTGGCGCATGCTGAGTCGAAAACAAACACATGCGCAAAAAGGCGCGACGATTGCGTATCGTCTCCAGAGCGAGGCCAACTACCCGTTGCCAGCGTCCGTGGCGTGCGCAGCAATCACGCCAAATATTTGCAGACGGTGCCGGCACAGGCTCCAATCGCTTGGAACGTGCTGATTCCCTTATCGTGGAGGGCACGGGCTCGTCGAGCGCGTTTGTTAACCTTTCCCTAAGTTCGCGTGCCGGTTTTGTTGCGCATTTTGTGCTTGTCGTATGTTTTGAAGCCTCAAGATAAAATGCTATGTTTTCAAACAACAATTGTCACAATTATGAAATTCGGATTCGGTCCCAAAATAGTACATGCTAGAATGGAACATTATGCAAACATGAAGATGCAAATGTTCAATAAAAATTAATTTAGAATTTAAAACCTACTTTGACTGAGCAATCGTTACGATGTTGCAAGTACGTTAACGTCAACTGCATATGTCGCATTGAATCTTACGATATCGTGACGCTTTGATAAACACTGTGAAAAGTTGTGATTGAAAATTGTTTTTAGAACTGTTTGAAATGAAGTATAGCAAATAAGCTAGTAAGAATCAATATCGAATTATCGGAAAATTATTGAACGATAACTTTTCCAATATCGTTACAATGTCTAAATCGTGTTTTTATGTTCAATTATAAATATTTTTTACAGATCTTTAAGCAGAAATTACCCAATGTAAATATATTTATATAAATATATTTACAGAAATATAAATAAATATATTTATATTTATAGAAATAAAAAACAAATCAATTTAATAAATAAATAACTATATGTTCGATTAGAAAAAGTCGTTTTTCTGAATTTTCAAAATTTTGATGTTATGGCACAAATTACAAATGTATTAATAACCTTTCAACGCTCCTTGAATATACCATTTTCTGCATATTTTGTAAAATTTTTGTAAGGCAATCAAACGATCGCAATATGAAAGATGTTAGCAATAATTAATGTAGAACAAATATTGTTGAACAATATAGTAGTCTCGAACAAATATCCTATTTGTGTAGTACTATTTTCATATGATTACTAATGCTATTTTTTAATTGAAACAATTACTGACACAATAACAAAATCGAAAATCGATGAAAAGATTCATTCGAATTTTTAAAATATTTCGTGAAATTTCGAAAATTACAACAAATTAGTTAGATTCCACTTTGAATAACTGTAAACTTAAAACATTTTTAACAGATGAATAAAATTTCTTTGCAGTAGCTCACCAGGACATTTGAATAAAAATCCCTAAACAGCACGCGTCACTCGTCAGGCCGTCCTGGACCGGGGACGGAGCCGGCTCCGGCTTCACCCGCATAAAAGCAAAGCGGTTCCTTCTCCTCACGAACGGCTCTCCTTCGGAAACGCCGCCCGGTCTCGGTAAATGGATAAAGCGAATAAACAAACAGGGCGATACCGGGGTGAACGGTGGCCCGTGACAAGTAAATCCTTCTCCTAAATTGGCGAAGACCTTCGCCGCCACCGTCATCTTCTTCATGATGGTGGTCTGCCGCCCCGAAGCCGCTCCGGGGCGCTGTCGCTACCCCCAAGCAAAACCCCACTCACCTTGGGATCGAGCAGACAGCGCTCGAGACTGTCCTCGCGTTGGCCACCAACACCACCACCACCACCACCGGCGCTGTCCGCTTCCTGGCGCAGGCGGGCCCGCTCGACGCGCACCAGCGTCGGGCTGTCCATGATGGATGGCGTACGGCTTGGCGGGCCGGAATTCGATTCCGACGTGACCCGCATTTTCCCGTTGAGCGACACCTTGAACGGATTTTCGTCCTGCGACCACCACCACAGCACGGTACACGCACTCACCGGCACACCGACACGCTCTTTCGGGAGACGTGAAGGATTCTAGCACCGCTTTCTTTCACAGGCACCACACACGGACACACACACGGACCCAATCTGCCAAACACGGGACACACCGGAGGCAGGGAGTCGTTCCGTTTGGACAATTTTTTGTAGCTCGCGGGAGTTATTTTTTCGTGAATTATTATTTATTTATGGGGCAATAAAATAAGAAGCCAAACATGAAAACATCTTTCACGTTTAAATAAAGTTACTGCAGCACGACGATACACACACGATAGCTCTGTGTATGAAAACCAATCCAAGCAGCCCATTTGCACCATAAAAGAAATCCTCGTACGGTTACACACAAACTCGCCCCGAAAAACACACACACTCATCTCCCGACACGCCAGCGAAGGTGTCATCAGCGTGCATCACGGTCGGCGGCTTCCACTTCACTTTTATAGGGGGCCAGGGTCATGATAAGAGATTCGTAATGCAAAAAGCAAAACAAAAAAAGAAGGGATTGAGCAAAAAGTACGATAGGTACTCGAAGGTGGCAATGAGTAACCATCGGTTGGGTTGAAAACGTTCCTTAATACTGGTTTGTTCCCATCCCCATCAGCTTCCAAATTCATCACCACTCGATGACACACAAAGGCACGAGACCTACTAGCGCCCCGTGAAATTTCTATATGTTAAACGCATCGCTGGGCACAGCGCCTGCTTGTTTGTTTGCCCGAACGAGGCGGCCACCGGCTTCCGGCGGTTGATAATGCGCCGCGTGATAGGAAGTGACCCATTTGACCGACCGCGAAGGTCGTGGAATTGATTGGTGCCGGAAACATTCTTCGACATGGTTGTCAGCGAATCAATTAACAAAAATATAATACAGCAGCGGCAAAGAAATGCATTCGGGGCTAATGGGTTACCGTGTTGCTTAGGAGGATTTATTTTCAGCTTCAGTTGCCCATTCACCCACATGAAGCAAGCGCCTTATATATACGTTACATTATTCAAAACAATTAAGACTTTTGCAAGACAGATTTGTGTGTTTACATCGAGAAAACGAAAGGAGGAAATATTTGTCCTTTTTATCCTAAATATTCATTTGGTTTTCCTATATTTACAGCATTTGCTGTGTACTGGAGCCTTTTAGAGTTATTTTTTCGTGAATTATTATTTATTTATGGGGCAATAAAATAAGAAGCCAAACATGAAAACATCTTTCACGTTTAAATAAAGTTTTTTTTTTTTGTTGACCAGGCGATGGTGGTTTCCTTTGCCCTTGTTCCTGTACCGGCCTGGCCCGCCCTGGACGCTACAAAAAGATCACATCGGTGCCGGAAATCGCACACACTTTTTATGCCGCACTGTTTGTGTGTTTTTGTAAGGTTGACTCACACCCTCGTCAAGGCACACACACACACTCATATAGAACAAATCAATTTAATAAATAAATAACTATATGTTCGATTAGAAAAAGTCGTTTTTCTGAATTTTCAAAATTTGGCACAAATTACAAATGTATTAATAACCTTTCAACGCTTCTTGAATATACCATTTTCTGCATATTTTGTTAAATTTTTGCGAGGCAATCAAACGATCACAATATGAAGGATGTTAGCAATAATTAGTGTAGAACAAATATTGTTGAACAATATAGTAGTCTCGAACAAATATCCTATTTGTGTAGTACTATTTTCATATGATAACTAATGCTATTTTTTAATTGAAACAATTACTGACACAATAACAAAATCGAAAATCGATGAAAAGATTCATTCGAATTTTTAAAATATTTCGTGAAATTTCGAAAATTACAACAAATTAGTTAGATTCCACTTTGAATAACTGTAAACTTAAAACATTTTTAACAGATGAATAAAATTTCTTTGCAGTAGCTCACCAGGACATTTGAATATTTGGACTAAAGTTCCAAGAGGGCTTTGGTTGAATAAATCGAAGACGTGTAACAAATCTATCCGAAAATTAAATTTACCAGCCAGCTGAGCAAATTAGATGAAGCTCACTAGAGACAGCTTTGTTGGACTAAAATAAAATAAGTTAATTCTTAGTTCTGCTTGTGTCCTTAAATTATTCCAAATTTTACACGGCCAGAAGCAACTTCAATTACTTCATAACTTGCTCCATATCTTATGCAATATGTAATACATTTCATTCGAGTGAATAAGTAGAACAACCTCACATCAATCTTCTCCTCCACTATTATGTGCAAATGATTATGAAATGTCACTCAGACAAAAAAAGCTCTTCTGTAAGTAATAATTACTGCCATTCTTCCGGATACATTCTCCCGTTCACCAGTACACCCCCCGGCTCGAGCAAGTAATCAGGGTTTTTGCAGCTTTTAAAGAAATTTAAAGCCAGCCATCCTGCCTTTTGGCAATTGTTATCTCAATAATCACCGCCAACAGCCTGTCATGACGGAGCTTACCCTGCTCACCATCGTTAAACCGCAACAAAATGCCGCGATACGGTATCGGTTTCGTGGAAGGTAATTCTGTGTTGTTTTTTTTTTTACGAACGGGCACGGTGGTGAGAGAAAGGAAGATAAACACCATTTCTTATGACCGTCGGGCATAGAAGGGGCATAGTTTGTGTGTTTTTTTTCGATGCGCTCGCTGTGCCCCATGTCGGAGGCCTCGTATTTTACCCCCGGAGCACAAATGGCCGCAGCATAGACGAATCTGGTCCGCCGAGCAGCTTTTTCTCTGGCCAGGTGGGGAGGGGGGGAAATTTCGCTCATCAGTTTTGGTGTTTTTTTTTTGTTCGCCGTTGTTATGCTGCTTCACTTGTTCACTAGATCCATCTGAAGTTAGCACCGGACGGCCGGTCGCTGGAATCGCCGAAGATGCATTCAGAGAAAAGTTGTGTGTGTGTTTATCCTCTTTTCGCTACGCTTTGTGTGCCAAAGATCCGAACATTGGGGTTACGATACGTTTTTTTTTCTTTTATTTCCTCCAAACCTTACTTAAGCGAACGCTTAGTTTCGCGTACGTGGGCATGCTTTATCTTCACGCTAAACTTTTCCACCCACCGTGGCGTGAGGCGGCGTTTCGGGCTGTTTCGGGCCGGGTCGGTGTTTTATTGTCTTAAAAAAAAGTTGGCCACCAGTAATCAACGCACGCGCCCATTCCCTTTTAAAATGCCCGAAAACAACCAACAAAATCCATTCTTGCCGCCGACCGTGGCTGCTGTGTATGTGGGAAAAGATAGGAAAAGAAAAGAAAAACTGCTTGAATAAATCACCGAGATGAGAAAATCGGCGCAGCCGAAGGCACGGGGCCTACAATGATGCATCGGAGGAAAGGTAGTGATTGATAAATGGATGCTGATAAAGAAGCGATACCTTTCACCCGATGCAGAAGTTGTTTTCTTTTTTGTTCAGTTTTATTTTTAACATATTTTATCTTTTTTTTCATTTGACTGTTGCAGTTAAAAATGTAAAAAATGCACGTTAAGAAAAAATGTCAATGAAACGATTGTGATTAAAACATGTTTTAGTTCCTGCATCCATCAAGAGAGGGCGCCACTCTTTCTAGGTTTCAGTTATTTGATTCCACAGTCAGATACCATTCCATCCATAATAACTATCAAATATAAGAAAACACACGGACCCAATCTGCCAAACACGGGACACACCGGAGGCAGGGAGTCGTTCCGTTTGGACAATTTTTTGTAGCTCGCGGACGAAATTTTCCTACGCTTAAGATTCTGTTGATTTTAAGTTGATTTTATGGCGCTCGAACACGAACTCGAACTTTCCAGCTCTGAGATGCACTTGTTTTTCCGCTCTGCAATCAACTCTTAATTGAACACCTCTTCAAACGATTCACTCTTCTCTGACTGCTAGGGGTGCACTTAGACAAACTGCACATTTAAGAAGCTTTCCATCTTTTGCATATCGCAAAGCCTACTACTACTACTACTGCTGTTCGGTCTGCTTAGAGCGTTTCGGCATGAAATCGCAACACACTCGAAAGCACTTCTGCTCGTGCAGGGCCCGGCGGAAAGACGGAAACTTGAAATTTAATGGACGCACTCTCGATTCTGCTGTTCTTCTGGCTGTGAGACAATCGACCGGAACCCTAGACGGCCGACAGCACAGAGCCACCAGGCACGATACTTCACGCGACAATCTGGAACCGAACGGAATGCCGCCGGGAGCGGAAGTGCAATAGCTTGGCGCTGGGCAGTTTCTCCTCTCGCGACTCGTTATTTAATCATCATTTTCCGATGCCGATTCGCCGATAAGATACGCGCCCCGAGCCGTCGTCTGCACTTTCAGGTGGGTTGCTTTCCACATTTTCCAACACAGCAGGCGCTGGGGGTATTTCTTCTTTGACTTTTATGTTTTTTATCGGCAAGGTAACCAGCCAACCAACAATTACACACACACACTGCACTTGCCGCCTCTGTTAATGGTTTTCACTATCCATTTGCATTATTTTCGGTGGAGGTTGCGCGAGGTTCGCAACACCAATGCGCGTGGTGTATGCGCTTGCCGGTTGCAGTGATCGCGCGCGCGAACGGCGCCTTATTACGTTGCGCTTCCGGAGTCGAATTCGAGCGTCTCGTTTCGGTGCTGTCCGGAATGATTGCGGAGTGCAGATCGGCACCGGTAATCCTCGCCTTATCTTGCCGCCGACCGTGGCTGCTATGTATGTGGGAAAAGATAGGAAAAGAAAAGAAAAACTGCTTGAATAAATCACCGAGATGAGAAAATCGGCGCAGCCGAAGGCACGGGGCCTACAATGATGCATCAGAGGAAAGGTAGTGATTGATAAATGGATGCTGATAAAGAAGCGATACCTTTCACCCGATGCAGAAGATGTTTTCTTTTTTTTTTCAATTTTATTTTAACATATTTTAACATTTTTTTTTTTCATTTGACTGTTGCAGTTAATAATGTAAAAAAATGCACGTTAAGAAAAAATGTCAATGAAACGATTGTGATTGCAACATGTTTTAGTTCCTGCATCCATCAAGAGAAGGCGCCACTCTTTCTAGGTTTCAGTTATTTGATTCCACAGTCAGATACCATTCCATCCATAATAACTATCAAATATAAGAAAAAATTCAAACAACTGCAACTGCACCGCAACTAATGTGAGGCAGAAGATTCTTATCATCCCCCCCACGTGGTGTGCGGAATGTGAACGAATGCGATCAATATTGATTTAATGTACGCAACATTTCGCTGTGTTTTCAAACATGTTTGCCGAGTTTACGATCCTCACGATCGGAGATAAGCGGCAGAGACCTTCAAAGTCCTAAGCAACGATTTTTTATAACTTTGTAGAGTTTGCGTGCATATTACATTTTGCTTTCTAAAATAGAAAGAAAGTTTCATCAAACAAAGAATGAATTTAGGATTGTTAGAGACATTGAATTGAAGGGGAGTGTTAAGATACCAATTCAATGTATAGACCTTATTTTATAATCACCTTATCCGTATTCAATCACCTTACATGCATACACCTTGAATAATAATAAAAAGTCAGTTTAGCTTTGCAAGTCTACCGAAGCGGTTGTGTTTTTCGTTTTCTGCCATTATTCATTAATCTTAAGCCCTTATTACCAAGGGCATTTTTTGATGATATTTTCTGTCGGATCGGTCAAATCGGACACACACGGCATGGAATTTTCTGCCAAAAACCTCGATGGAATCATTTTTGACGGAAAATACCATCCAAAAAATACCCTGTGTAATAAGGGCTTTAATGTTTATCACTACTTCTTTTTATAGACCGATTACATTGGCACTTCGAAAGAAAAAGACCTCGAACGGGTCTTACAGCAATATTTTTCAAATTTGACCCATTTGTGGCGGATGCTCTATTGTGCGGACTCAATTTCCTCTCACGGCTCAGGCAGTTTTCTCTTCCTGCATCTCTTTCTCCCAATTGAGCTGCCCTCCTTTTTCGCCAGCCAATCGCGTCTTTCTTCTCGCTCTTTCGCTTCCGCTCGCTCTTTGGTCGCTCCTTGGGTGCAGTGGAGGCCGAGTGAGCCGTACTCAAAGCAGTTCAAACCATTTGACGGTTTTTTGTTGATTGTTATTGTTTTCAAAACCAACGTCGTCGTGTTTTGAACATGCTTGGCAGCTTTCCCTATCAGCCGGTGGGAGTTGTGGGCCTCAGTGTTCCGCGAGAAGCATAAGACGCTCGTACTAATCCCCGCGCGTGCCCGGAGTGTGACGAGTGTTCTCTGTGCCGTGCTGTGTCGCATCTTCCTCTACTGAATTCCTCTGGAGGCGTCATCTGCGTTGACTGCGTGGAGCGATTTCCTAACGTGCGAGTCAGTGACCACATTGGCCTCCGGGGATCGCGCCAACCGCGGAAGAAGCAACAGCGAGAATTCGAAAGCTCGGAAACGGCTGAGCGAGGCAACATAAATCTTGAGGTTTGTTTCGCCCGGGTTCTTGGGATCTTGGGGTGGAGAAACGATTTTCTTCATTTTTGCTTTCATCCCCCGTTCGTACGGTTTGTGCATGGAAGAAATCGTGCTGGTGTATCGGAGATGATGTGCGCCGCCCGCGTTCGATCGGTCCGAGTGAGGTGAATAATATTCGTTGCGTGTGGACAAGGGACAAGGGAAGCGGGACGGTGAGGAACGATCAAAATAAACGGCAAATACACGATAGTTTGGCGATCGGTGCAAATACCAGAACCCAACCGCTCCCAACGACAGCCGAGTGAAGTGAATCGAACGGGTGAGGGAAAGCAAAATTCATTGTGTGATAATTGACCCGTCCGTTTGCGGTTTTACATACCAGGAGCAAATGGTGACGACCCGATGGCCCGGTACGTGCTGCAACCGTTGCAGCCGGGCGATGGTTGCTGCAGCAGCTGGCTGCGCTCGTGATGCTATTCTCTGCGGTAACGGACCGAAGCGTATGTTGGTATGCTGCCAGCAGCGGGAGATTAGCATCGAACTGATTGAATCCAATGCAAACGTGATTAATTTTTTATGCCAATCAGCGTGAACGGTAGCGGTCTGCGCACTTGTGCTCGGCAGATGTTCGAATGGTTACATTTAAAATTTATAGCATAACCGGAGTTCCTTGTGGAAAGCTTTGTAGAGCCTGAGTGTGTCTGTGTATGTGGCGGCCCAGTTACGCTGAACTTTTCTCTCCGCATGTGGCTGATTTTGGCTTTCCATTTATTTTTTGCTTGCTCTTCTGGCGTACTGTGTTTTTTTTTTTCTTTGGTTTGTGCCGCAGAGCCTTCTCTGTTCGGTTTGATTTTCGGGCTAACCGTAGCAGCCCGGTTGTTTTTCGCTTTCTTCAGCCATCAAAACGCGTCGCTCGTACGTAGGCAGCGGTGAACATAATTTTGCCGATACGTCTGAAGCTGATCTCCCGGGACGCATTTGCTGCCAAGTGTTGCGGAAGCGGTGGCTTCAATGGAGGAGCGATCGGTCCGGAAGACGAAGAGGGAAACAGAAACAATTTGCGAACCATGTGTTGAACATTCGTTTGACACTCGTCTGGGAACAGGGACGATCTTCGAACCGCTTCGGTCGATAGAATTGTTGATGGGGGTGCGGTGCATAACGATATGTTGCGAATGTTTCGTATTGCTTAAAAATAATCTTACACTGTTCCATGTGCTTATAGGAATTATTGGCGTGAAGTATTACAATTACTCGCATATATCGTCGATACGAATTGGTAAAGGAATAGATGTTCTCTCGCAAGAACATCTTGTTGCAGAGCTAATATTTTTTCTATGCAAGAATAGCGCGAAAAGGATGTACTGAATAAAGTATTAGTATTATAGGATTTACTGGATCTCATGAAATCTTCATCTAAGTATTAATCATCATTGACGGCCTATTAAGTGATGGAGTGGAATTGGAACTTGAGTTTTGTTTCTCGCTGACGATTTACGAAATAAGCGTAAAAATATCGAGAATCGGCCATCTAGAGTTTATGCTAATTTATAATTTATGCTCTTAAGTTCTAGCATATAACGAGTTGAATTGATGAATTTGCATATAAATACTTCGGGAAGTTTGTCACAATTTTGTTCAGCGCAAGTTGAGGGTAAAAGTTTGTTCTTTTTCCTACTCCCGTATTGCTTGATTGTTGTTAAATAATTATATGCCTGGGAGGTTTCCACAGCGAGATCGAGAAAGGTCGCTCAGTGGTAGGTAATGCTCGTTTTAGTGGTTTTAATCTTTTTTGACGGAATTTCATCGATCATGTGTAGCAATGTTGAGGGTTTTTTTTTACGTTAGAAGGGATGCGTTTGTGATTGTTTTTAGTTTATGATTTTAATTGATTTTAATCTACGCTAATTTCATTTTCATCTTATTTTTTCCTCCATTTTTTACTCTTACAGAGCTTACACATTTATTTTAAATTGGTGTTATTTTTAACTAAAGTAATTACACTCGTTTTAATGCTATTTTAAATCAGAACAGAATATTTCGTTAATGGTGGTTTCGTCAAATATTTAGACGCCTGTTTCTACATAATATCCAATGCAATCAAACATTTCCGTAATTATTTCTTATTTGTAATAAGCTAAATTGTTTAACTCGCACGCTTTCGAATATCAATAATAATATCCTATCTCCTGGTCCAATTTAGTAAAACATCTATACGCCTATTTCTGCATATATTTGCAATCTATACGAGTGATTAGATTATATTTAATGTAATAATAATCATGTAATAATATCATGTAATATTAGCAGATTCTATCATTTGTTATGGTCTGTTCATTAGTGTTTTCTTTGTAAGACATTTTGTTTATTTTTTTCAAATGTATTTGTGTCTTGTTTTTACTAATTTCTCATTTTGCAAAAAGTTTCTTGTTCCAAGCTTGATTTTATAAGATTTTCGTGTCTTGTAATGCTCAATTTCCATGGCAGCGTTATCAATTAGGTATTTACTGTAGTTTCTAAAATACAGTCTAAAGTCGTCATAAATATATTCTGAAATGGAAAGCCAAAATCAGCCACATGCGGAGAGAAAAGTTCAGCGTAACTGGGCCGCCACATACACAGACACACTCAGGCGAAAAAGGAAAAGGGAAAAGAAAGTAATACCGGCAGCGTCTCGCACCGCGTACATCGGAAATACATATTTCGTACATATATCGGTACGCTCGGTCGCGTCGTTTTTGGCAATTTTTATGCACTTTACGCATCACGGCGAGAGTGGAACAGGGAAAGGCATGGACGGGAAGAGAAGAGGTGGGAAGGAGGAGGGAAGATCATAAAATTGTTATAGTTTCCGGGGCACGTGTTTTTTTCTTTTTCGTTAGTGCTGCTTGCTTGCGTTTGGTCCGGCTCTTCGATTGTTTGATGCGCAAGATGATGCGCTTCTTCTGCGTGTTCTCGTTTGCACGGATCAGTTTTGTTTGCTGCGCGTGTGTGTGTGCGTGCGCCACCGACACCGAGATAAACCACTAACCTTAAATTTAGCCAATGAAAATGGCTCGTAAAAGACTCTTATCAGACATTTCCATCTTTCCGGGAAATTGGAAGCGAAAGAGTGAATCCATTCCGGTCGCTTTCATCGTTTTGTTTTCCATATTTGAAAACAGCCTGATAACAGCGCAGGCCTGCGGTACGTTTTATGCGAGCTTGCCGCCGTAGTTGGGTCGTTGAGGGTAAAAGTTTGTTCTTTTTCCTACTCCCGTATTGCTTGATTGTTGTTAAATAATTATATGCCTGGGAGGTTTCCACAGCGAGATCGAGAAAGGTCGCTCAGTGGTAGGTAATGCTCGTTTTAGTGGTTTTAATCTTTTTTGACGGAATTTCATCGATCATGTGTAGCAATGTTGAGGGTTTTTTTTTACGTTAGAAGGGATGCGTTTGTGATTGTTTTTAGTTTATGATTTTAATTGATTTTAATCTACGCTAATTTCATTTTCATCTTATTTTTTCCTCCATTTTTTACTCTTACAGAGCTTACACATTTATTTTAAATTGTTGTTATTTTTACTAAAGTAATTACACTCGTTTTAATGCTATTTTAAATCAGAACAGAATATTTCGTTAATGGTGGTTTCGTCAAACACAAACTATGCCCCTTCTATGCCCGACGGTCATAAGAAATGGTGTTTATCTTCCTTTCTCTCACCACCGTGCCCGTTCGTTCGTCTCCCGATTCCCTTGGAGCTCGGAAAACTTGGCGGAATTGGAAAACGGGTGGAAAACACGGCAAGAAGCACCACCTGACCTTAGGCCTTCCAGTTGCTGTGTGAATGGAAATGCTTTTTGGAAGGTGTGTTGCAGCGCTTTGCCGTAGAGTTGGCAAGACTTTGAAGAAAATTTTGTTCGTTTGTAATAAGCTACATTATTGTTAGTTCAAAATATTACAAACCAGTAGTAGTACAGTTTCAAGCAATTGCGGTGGAATTAAACTATAATTGCTTCATGGAAGACTGAGTAGAAAATCCGTATAATGTTCTCCAGCTGGGATTATTGAAATTCGGTTAAATCTTCGTTCTCAAATACAGGAATTTTAAATTCGAATTTATCTTCCAATTTCGCTTTTTATGGATATTCATTATTTGCTATCATTTCTTATATTTGATAGTTATTATGGATGGAATGGTATCTGACTGTGGAATCAAATAACTGAAACCTAGAAAGAGTGGCGCGTGATGGATTTTGTTGGTTGTTTTCGGGCATTTTAAAAGGGAATGGGCGCGTGCGTTGATTACTGGTGGCCAACTTTTTTTAAGACAATAAAACACCGACCCGGCCCGAAACGGTCCGAAACGCCGCCACACGCCACGGTGGGTGGAAAAGTTTAGCCTGAAGATAAAGCATGCCCACGTACGCGAAACTAAGCATTCGCTTAAGTAAGGTTTGGAAGAAACAAAAGAAAAAAAACGTATCGTAACCCCAATGTTCGGCTCTTTGGCACACAAAGCGAAGCGAAAAGAGGATAAACACACACACACAACTTTTCTCTGAATGCATCTTCGGCGATTCCAGCGACCGGCCGTCCGGTGCTAACTTCAGATGGATCTAGTGAACAAGTGAAGCAGCATAACAACGGCGAACAAAAAAAAAACACCAAAACTGATGAGCGAAATTTCCCCCCCTCCCCACCTGGCCAGAGAAAAAGCTGCTCGGCGGACCAGATTCGTCTATGCTGCGGCCATTTGTGCTCCGGGGGTAAAATACGAGGCCTCCGACATGGGGCACAGCGAGCGCATCGAAAAAAAACACACAAACTATGCCCCTTCTATGCCCGACGGTCATAAGAAATGGTGTTTATCTTCCTTTCTCTCACCACCGTGCCCGTTCGTTCGTCTCCCGATTCCCTTGGAGCTCGGAAAACTTGGCGGGGTTGAAAAACGGGTGGAAAACACGGCAAGAAGCACCACCTGACCTTAGGCCTTCCAGTTGCTGTGTGAATGGAAATGCTTTTTGGAAGGTGTGTTGCAGCGCTTTGCCGTAGAGTTGGCAAGACTTTGAAGAAAATATTGTTCGTTTGTAATAAGCTAAATTATTGTTAATTCAAAATATTACAGACCAGTAGTAGTACAGTTTCAAGCAATTGCGGTGGAATTAAACTATAATCGCTTCATGGAAGACTGAGTAGAAAATCCGTATAATGTTCTCCAGCTGGGATTATTGAAATTCGGTTAAATCTTCGTTCTCAAATACAGGAATTACTTGCTATAATTTCTTATATTTGATAGTTATTATGGATGGAATGGTATCTGACTGTGGAATCAAATAACTGAAACCTAGAAAGAGTGGCGCCCTCTCTTGATGGATGCAGGAACTAAAACATGTTTTAATCACAATCGTTTCATTGACATTTTTTCTTAACGTGCATTTTTTTACATTATTAACTGCAACAGTCAAATGAAAAAAAAAAATGTTAAAATATGTTAAAATAAAATTGAAAAAAAAAAGAAAACATCTTCTGCATCGGGTGAAAGGTATCGCTTCTTTATCAGCATCCATTTATCAATCACGTTGCAGTTGTTTGAATTTTCTTGCATAAGGCAGCTGAAAGGTCATTGGCTCGAAGCAATATTGCACGCTTATCACATAGCTATGATGTTTCGTGGCTTCCGTATGCTAATAGAGTGCACCTTGTACACCAGAATGCATTTTGGGACACATATTGTCACAGACCTGACGGTGCTTGATGATTTGACAGTACATTAACAAGAAGCATGCTCCCCCAGGGGAGGGAAATATTAGTTTTTATCATGCTTAGGACAGGGACACAGGGCGCGGTAAGGCACGTTCGGCGATAGTTTTGAGTTCCGCGTCTTCCGAGGCATCCGATAGAGCGTAACACGGTTGAAGGACACGGAACGGAACTCGGGACCCCCGTCCCATTACGCGTCACGGTTGCACTCGCTTCCAAAACAGAACCCCAGCGGCCTGTAATGGCCACTCGCGAATGGATTTGTACGCAGTGACCGCAATTCCCGCAGTCCGCCACTGCGGCTTATCTTACTGCAACTGTGCCCGTCGCCACACCCGGGCCGGGTTCGCCCCGAGCGGGCGCGAGTTCTTAGCACGCGACCCCAACGGGAAGCACACGCCACAGCCACAGCGGTTGCTTCCGGGGTGTGTGTGTGTGTCGTAACATCGGGGTCTACCATTTCAAGAAACCCATCGGTCATCTAATCGGTGCCCATGGCTGCTGCTATCGTGTTTGGCCCGGTTTGCTCTTGCTTTTTTCGCTTTTTCGCCTGTTGTGGTGGTGTTCGCTGCTGATGGGAGAGCATCAAAGTAACCATCGGACACGGAGAAGCACACCACAGTGAAAAGTGACGCAAGCAAGTGTGATGGATTTTGTTGGTTGTTTTCGGGCATTTTAAAAGGGAATGGGCGCGTGCGTTGATTACTGGTGGCCAACTTTTTTTAAGACAATAAAACACCGACCCGGCCCGAAACGGTCCGAAACGCCGCCACACGCCACGGTGGGTGGAAAAGTTTAGCCTGAAGATAAAGCATGCCCACGTACGCGAAACTAAGCATTCGCTTAAGTAAGGTTTGGAAGAAACAAAAGAAAAAAAACGTATCGTAACCCCAATGTTCGGCTCTTTGGCACACAAAGCGAAGCGAAAAGAGGATAAACACACACACAACTTTTCTCTGAATGCATCTTCGGCGATTCCAGCGACCGGCCGTCCGGTGCTAACTTCAGATGGATCTAGTGAACAAGTGAAGCAGCATAACAACGGCGAACAAAAAAAAAACACCAAAACTGATGAGCGAAATTTCCCCCCCTCCCCACCTGGCCAGAGAAAAAGCTGCTCGGCGGACCAGATTCGTCTATGCTGCGGCCATTTGTGCTCCGGGGGTAAAATACGAGGCCTCCGACATGGGGCACAGCGAGCGCATCGAAAAAAAACACACAAACTATGCCCCTTCTATGCCCGACGGTCATAAGAAATGGTGTTTATCTTCCTTTCTCTCACCACCGTGCCCGTTCGTTCGTCTCCCGATTCCCTTGGAGCTCGGAAAACTTGGCGGGGTTGAAAAACGGGTGGAAAACACGGCAAGAAGCACCACCTGACCTTAGGCCTTCCAGTTGCTGTGTGAATGGAAATGCTTTTTGGAAGGTGTGTTGCAGCGCTTTGCCGTAGAGTTGGCAAGACTTTGAAGAAAATATTGTTCGTTTGTAATAAGCTAAATTATTGTTAATTCAAAATATTACAGACCAGTAGTAGTACAGTTTCAAGCAATTGCGGTGGAATTAAACTATAATCGCTTCATGGAAGACTGAGTAGAAAATCCGTATAATGTTCTCCAGCTGGGATTATTGAAATTCGGTTAAATCTTCGTTCTCAAATACAGGAATTACTTGCTATAATTTCTTATATTTGATAGTTATTATGGATGGAATGGTATCTGACTGTGGAATCAAATAACTGAAACCTAGAAAGAGTGGCGCCCTCTCTTGATGGATGCAGGAACTAAAACATGTTTTAATCACAATCGTTTCATTGACATTTTTTCTTAACGTGCATTTTTTTACATTATTAACTGCAACAGTCAAATGAAAAAAAAAAATGTTAAAATATGTTAAAATAAAATTGAAAAAAAAAAGAAAACATCTTCTGCATCGGGTGAAAGGTATCGCTTCTTTATCAGCATCCATTTATCAATCACTACCTTTCCTCCGATGCATCATTGTAGGCCCCGTGCCTTCGGCTGCGCCGATTTTCTCATCTCGGTGATTTATTCAAGCAGTTTTTCTTTTCTTTTCCTATCTTTTCCCACATACATAGCAGCCACGGTCGGCGGCAAGATAAGGCGACGATTACCGGTGCCGATCTGCACCCCGCAATCATTCCGGACAGCACCGAAACGAGACGCTCGAATTCGACTCCGGAAGCGCAACGTAATAAGGCGCCGTTCGCGCGCGCGATCTCTGCAACCGGCAAGCGCATACACCACGCGCATCGGTGTTGCGAACCTCGCGCAACCTCCACCGAAAATAATGCAAATGGATAGTGAAAACCATTAACAGAGGCGGCAAGTGCAGTGTGTGTGTGTAATTGTTGGTTGGCTGGTTACCTTGCCGATAAAAAACATAAAAGTCAAAGAAGAAATACCCCCAGCGCCTGCTGTGTTGGAAAATGTGGAAAGCAACCCACCTGAAAGTGCAGACGACGGCTCGGGGCGCGTATCTTATCGGCGAATCGGCATCGGAAAATGATGATTAAATAACGAGTCGCGAGAGGAGAAACTGCCCAGCGCCAAGCTATTGCACTTCCGCTCCCGGCGGCATTCCGTTCGGTTCCAGATTGTCGCGTGAAGTATCGTGCCTGGTGGCTCTGTGCTGTCGGCCGTCTAGGGTTCCGGTCGATTGTCTCACAGCCAGAAGAACAGCAGAATCGAGAGTGCGTCCATTAAATTTCAAGTTTCCGTCTTGTGTGTGTGCGTGCGCCACCGACACCGAGATAAACCACTAACCTTAAATTTAGCCAATGAAAATGGCTCGTAAAAGACTCTTATCAGACATTTCCATCTTTCCGGGAAATTGGAAGCGAAAGAGTGAATCCATTCCGGTCGCTTTCATCGTTTTGTTTTCCATATTTGAAAACAGCCTGATAACAGCGCAGGCCTGCGGTACGTTTTATGCGAGCTTGCCGCCGTAGTTGGGTCGTTGAGGGTAAAAGTTTGTTCTTTTTCCTACTCCCGTATTGCTTGATTGTTGTTAAATAATTATATGCCTGGGAGGTTTCCGCAGCGAGAAAGGTCGCTCAGTGGTGGGTAATGATCGTTTTAGTGGTTTTAATCTTTTTTGACGGAATTTCATCGATCATGTGTAGCAATGTTGATGGTTTTTTTTTAACGTTAGAAGGGATGCGTTTGTGCTTGTTTTTGGTTTATGATTTTAATTGATTTTTAATCTGCGCTAATTTCATTTTCATCTTATTTTTTCCTCCATTTTTTACTCTTACAGAGCTTACACATTTATTTTAAATTGTTGTTATTTTTACTAAAGTAATTACACTCGTTTTAATGTTATTTTAAATCAGAACAGAATATTTCATTAATGGTGGTTTCGTTAAATATTTAGACGCCTGTTTCTACATAATATCCAATGCAATCAAACATTTCCGTAATTATTTCTTATTTGTAATAAGCTAAATTGTTAAACTCGAACGCTTTCGAATATTAATAATAATATCCTATCTCATGGTCCAATTTAGTAAAATATGTATACGCCTATTTCTGCATATATTTGCAATCTATACGAGTGATTAGATTTTATTTAATGTAATCATAATCATGTAATCATAGTCCTTTTAAGCAAATACTTTGCCCTATAACGCTCTGTGCTTTTTTTCAATTTGTTCATAATATTCTCAGATTCTATAATTTGTTATGATCTGTTCATTTGTGTTTTCTTTGTAAGATATTTTGTTTTTTTTAAATGTATTTGTGTCTTGTTTTTACTAATTTCTCATTTTGCAAAAAGTTTCTTGTTCCAAGCTTGATTTTATAAGATTTTCGTGTCTTGTAATGCTCAATTTCCATGGCAGCGTTATCAATTAGGTCTTTACTGTAGTTTCTAAAATACAGTCTAAAGTCGTCATAAATATATTCTGCTGAGTATTTCTTTCTATTTTAGAAAGCAAAATGTAATATGCACGCAAACTCTACAAAGTTATAAAAAAATCGTTGCTTAGGACTTTGAAGGTCTCTGCCGCTTATCTCCGATCGTGAGGATCGTAAACTCGGCAAACATGTTTGAAAACACAGCGAAATGTTGCGTACATTAAATCAATATTGATCGCATTCGTTCACATTCCGCACACCACGTGGGGGGGATGATAAGAATCTTCTGCCTCACATTAGTTGCGGTGCAGTTGCAGTTGTTTGAATTTTCTTGCATAAGGCAGCTGAAAGGTCATTGGCTCGAAGCAATATTGCACGCTTATCACATAGCTATGATATTTCGTGGCTTCCGTATGCTAATAGAGTGCACCTTGTACACCAGAATGCATTTTGGGACACATATTGTCACAGACCTGACGGTGCTTGATGATTTGACAGTACATTAACAAGAAGCATGCTCCCCCAGGGGAGGGAAATATTAGTTTTTATCATGCTTAGGACAGGGACACAGGGCGCGGTTGAGGGTAAAAGTTTGTTCTTTTTCCTACTCCCGTATTGCTTGATTGTTGTTAAATAATTATATGCCTGGGAGGTTTCCGCAGCGAGAAAGGTCGCTCAGTGGTGGGTAATGATCGTTTTAGTGGTTTTAATCTTTTTTGACGGAATTTCATCGATCATGTGTAGCAATGTTGATGGTTTTTTTTTAACGTTAGAAGGGATGCGTTTGTGCTTGTTTTTGGTTTATGATTTTAATTGATTTTTAATCTGCGCTAATTTCATTTTCATCTTATTTTTTCCTCCATTTTTTACTCTTACAGAGCTTACACATTTATTTTAAATTGTTGTTATTTTTACTAAAGTAATTACACTCGTTTTAATGTTATTTTAAATCAGAACAGAATATTTCATTAATGGTGGTTTCGTTAAATATTTAGACGCCTGTTTCTACATAATATCCAATGCAATCAAACATTTCCGTAATTATTTCTTATTTGTAATAAGCTAAATTGTTAAACTCGAACGCTTTCGAATATTAATAATAATATCCTATCTCATGGTCCAATTTAGTAAAATATGTATACGCCTATTTCTGCATATATTTGCAATCTATACGAGTGATTAGATTTTATTTAATGTAATCATAATCATGTAATCATAGTCCTTTTAAGCAAATACTTTGCCCTATAACGCTCTGTGCTTTTTTTCAATTTGTTCATAATATTCTCAGATTCTATAATTTGTTATGATCTGTTCATTTGTGTTTTCTTTGTAAGATATTTTGTTTTTAACTCGCACGCTTTCGAATATCAATAATAATATCCTATCTCCTGGTCCAATTTAGTAAAACATCTATACGCCTATTTCTGCATATATTTGCAATCTATACGAGTGATTAGATTATATTTAATGTAATAATAATCATGTAATAATATCATGTAATATTAGCAGATTCTATCATTTGTTATGGTCTGTTCATTAGTGTTTTCTTTGTAAGACATTTTGTTTATTTTTTTCAAATGTATTTGTGTCTTGTTTTTACTAATTTCTCATTTTGCAAAAAGTTTCTTGTTCCAAGCTTGATTTTATAAGATTTTCGTGTCTTGTAATGCTCAATTTCCATGGCAGCGTTATCAATTAGGTATTTACTGTAGTTTCTAAAATACAGTCTAAAGTCGTCATAAATATATTCTGCTGAGTATTTCTTTCTATTTTAGAAAGCAAAATGTAATATGCACGCAAACTCTACAAAGTTATAAAAAAATCGTTGCTTAGGACTTTGAAGGTCTCTGCCGCTTATCTCCGATCGTGAGGATCGTAAACTCGGCAAACATGTTTGAAAACACAGCGGAATGTTGCGTTCAATAAATCAATATTGATCGCATTCGTTCGCATTCCGCACACCACGTGGGGGGGATGATAAGAATCTTCTGCCTCACATTAGTTGCGGTGCAGTTGCAGTTGTTTGAATTTTCTTGCATAAGGCAGCTGAAAGGTCATTGGCTCGAAGCAATATTGCACGCTTATCACATAGCTATGATATTTCGTGGCTTCCGTATGCTAATAGAGTGCACCTTGTACACCAGAATGCATTTTGGGACACATATTGTCACGGTGCTTGCTGACGGAGCTTGATGATTTGACAGTACATCAACAAGAAGCAAGCTCCCCCAGGGGAGGGAAAAATTAGTTTTTATCAAGCTTAGGACAGGGGCACAGGGCTCGGTAAGGCACGTTCGGCGATAGTTTTGAGTTCCGCGTCTTCCGAGGCATCCGATAGAGCGTAACACGGTTGAAGGACACGGAACGGAACTCGGGACCCCCGTCCCATTACGCGTCACGGTTGCACTCGCTTCCAAAACAGAACCCCAGCGGCCTGTAATGGCCACTCGCGAATGGATTTGTACGCAGTGACCGCAATTCCCGCAGTCCGCCACTGCGGCTTATCTTACTGCAACTGTGCCCGTCGCCACACCCGGGCCGGGTTCGCCCCGAGCGGGCGCGAGTTCTTAGCACGCGACCCCAACGGGAAGCACACGCCACAGCCACAGCGGTTGCTTCCGGGGTGTGTGTGTGTGTCGTAACATCGGGGTCTACCATTTCAAGAAACCCATCGGTCATCTAATCGGTGCCCATGGCTGCTGCTATCGTGTTTGGCCCGGTTTGCTCTTGCTTTTTTCGCTTTTTCGCCTGTTGTGGTGGTGTTCGCTGCTGATGGGAGAGCATCAAAGTAACCATCGGACACGGAGAAGCACACCACAGTGAAAAGTGACGCAAGCAAGTGTGATGGATTTTGTTGGTTGTTTTCGGGCATTTTAAAAGGGAATGGGCGCGTGCGTTGATTACTGGTGGCCAACTTTTTTTTAAGACAATAAAACACCGACCCGGCCCGAAACAGCCCGAAACGCCGCCTCACGCCACGGTGGGTGGAAAAGTTTAGCGTGAAGATAAAGCATGCCCACGTACGCGAAACTAAGCGTTCGCTTAAGTAAGGTTTGGAGGAAATAAAAGAAAAAAAAACGTATCGTAACCCCAATGTTCGGATCTTTGGCACACAAAGCGTAGCGAAAAGAGGATAAACACACACACAACTTTTCTCTGAATGCATCTTCGGCGATTCCAGCGACCGGCCGTCCGGTGCTAACTTCAGATGGATCTAGTGAACAAGTGAAGCAGCATAACAACGGCGAACAAAAAAAAAACACCAAAACTGATGAGCGAAATTTCCCCCCCTCCCCACCTGGCCAGAGAAAAAGCTGCTCGGCGGACCAGATTCGTCTATGCTGCGGCCATTTGTGCTCCGGGGGTAAAATACGAGGCCTCCGACATGGGGCACAGCGAGCGCATCGAAAAAAAACACACAAACTATGCCCCTTCTATGCCCGACGGTCATAAGAAATGGTGTTTATCTTCCTTTCTCTCACCACCGTGCCCGTTCGTGCATCTCCCGATTCCCTTGGAGCTCGGAAAACTTGGCGGGGTTGAAAAACGGGTGGAAAACACGGCAAGAAGCACCACCTGACCTTAGGCCTTCCAGTTGCTGCGTGAAATGCTCTTTGGAAGGTGTGTTGAAGTGCTTTGCCGTAGAGTTGGCAAGACTTTGAAGAAAATATTGTTCGTTTGTAATAAGCTAAATTATTGTTAATTCAAAATATTACAGACCAGTAGTAGTACAGTTTCAAGCAATTGCGGTGGAATTAAACTATAATCGCTTCATGGAAGACTGAGCAGAAAATCCGTATAATGTTCTTCAGCTGAGATTATTTACATTCGGTTAAATCTTCGTTCTCAAATACAGGAATTACTTGCTATAATTTCTTATATTTGATAGTTATTATGGATGGAATGGTATCTGACTGTGGAATCAAATAACTGAAACCTAGAAAGAGTGGCGCCCTCTCTTGATGGATGCAGGAACTAAAACATGTTTTAATCACAATCGTTTCATTGACATTTTTTCTTAACGTGCATTTTTTACATTTTTAACTGCAACAGTCAAATGAAAAAAAAGATAAAATATGTTAAAAATAAAACTGAACAAAAAAGAAAACAACTTCTGCATCGGGTGAAAGGTATCGCTTCTTTATCAGCATCCATTTATCAATCACTACCTTTCCTCCGATGCATCATTGTAGGCCCCGTGCCTTCGGCTGCGCCGATTTTCTCATCTCGGTGATTTATTCAAGCAGTTTTTCTTTTCTTTTCCTATCTTTTCCCACATACACAGCAGCCACGGTCGGCGGCAAGATAAGGCGACGATTACCGGTGCCGATCTGCACCCCGCAATCATTCCGGACAGCACCGAAACGAGACGCTCGAATTCGACTCCGGAAGCGCAACGTAATAAGGCGCCGTTCGCGCGCGCGATCTCTGCAACCGGCAAGCGCATACACCACGCGCATCGGTGTTGCGAACCTCGCGCAACCTCCACCGAAAATAATGCAAATGGATAGTGAAAACCATTAACAGAGGCGGCAAGTGCAGTGTGTGTGTGTGTGTAATTGTTGGTTGGCTGGTTACCTTGCCGATAAAAAACACAAAAGTCAAAGAAGAAATACCCCCAGCGCCTGCTGTGTTGGAAAATGTGGAAAGCAACCCACCTGAAAGTGCAGACGACGGCTCGGGGCGCGTATCTTATCGGCGAATCGGCATCGGAAAATGATGATTAAATAACGAGTCGCGAGAGGAGAAACTGCCCAGCGCCAAGCTATTGCACTTCCGCTCCCGGCGGCATTCCGTTCGGTTCCAGATTGTCGCGTGAAGTATCGTGCCTGGTGGCTCTGTGCTGTCGGCCGTCTAGGGTTCCGGTCGATTGTCTCACAGCCAGAAGAACAGCAGAATCGAGAGTGCGTCCATTAAATTTCAAGTTTCCGTCTTTCCGCCGGGCCCTGCACGAGCAGAAGTGCTTTCGAGTGTGTTGCGATTTCATGCCGAAACGCTCTAAGCAGACCGAACAGCAGTAGTAGTAGTAGTAGGCTTTGCGATATGCAAAAGATGGAAAGCTTCTTAAATGTGCAGTTTGTCTAAGTGCACCCCTAGCAGTCAGAGAAGAGTGAATCGTTTGAAGAGGTGTTCAATTAAGAGTTGATTGCTGAGCGGAAAAAACAAGTGCATCTCAGAGCTGGAAAGTTCGAGTTCGAGTTCGAGCGCCATAAAATCAACTTAAAATCAACAGAATCTTAAGCGTAGGAAAATTTCGTTCGCGAGCTACAAAAAATTGTCCAAACGGAACGACTCCCTGCCTCCGGTGTGTCCCGTGTTTGGCAGATTGGGTCCGTGTGTGAAATCTAACTAATTTGTTGTAATTTTCGAAATTTCACGAAATATTTTAAAAAATCGAATGAATCTTTTCATCGATTTTCGATTTTGTTATTGTGTCAGTAATTGTTTCAATTAAAAAATAGCATTAGTTATCATATGAAAATAGTACTACACAAATAGGATATTTGTTCGAGACTACTATATTGTTCAACAATATTTGTTCTACACTAATTATTGCTAACATCCTTCATATTGTGATCGTTTGATTGCCTCGCAAAAATTTAACAAAATATGCAGAAAATGGTATATTCAAGAAGCGTTGAAAGGTTATTAATACATTTGTAATTTGTGCCAAATTTTGAAAATTCAGAAAAACGACTTTTTCTAATCGAACATATAGTTATTTATTTATTAAATTGATTTGTTCTATATTTCTATAAATATAAATATATTTATTTATATTTCTATAAATGTATTTATATAAATATATTTACATTGGGTCATTTTTGCTTAAAGATCTGTAAAAAATATATATAATTGAACATAAAAACACTATTTAGACATTGTAACGATATTGGAAAAGTTATCGTTCAATAATTTTCCGATAATTCTATATTGATTCTTACTAGCTTATTTGCTATACTTCAATTCAAACAGTTCTAAAAACAATTTTAAATCACAACTTTTCACAGTGTTTATCAAAGCGTCACGATATCGTAAGATTCAATGCGACATATGCAGTTGACGTTAATGTACTTGCAATGTCGTAACGATTGCTCAGTCAAAGTAGGTTTTAAATTCTAAATTAGTTCTTATTGAACATTTGCATCTTCATGTTTGCATAATGTTCCATTTTAGCATGTACTATTTTGGGACCGAATTTCATAATTGTGACAATTGTTGTTTGAAAACATAGCATTTTATCTTGAGGCTTCAAAACATACGACAAGCACAAAATGCGCAACAAAACCGGCACGCGAACTTAGGGAAAGGTTAACAAACGCGCTCGACGAGCCCGTGCCCTCCACGATAAGGGAATCAGCACGTTCCAAGCGATTGGAGCCTGTGCCGGCACCGTCTGCAAATATTTGGCGTGATTGCTGCGCACGCCACGGACGCTGGCAACGGGTAGTTGGCCTCGCTCTGGAGACGATACGCAATCGTCGCGCCTTTTTGCGCATGTGTTTGTTTTCGACTCAGCATGCGCCACGAGCCGTTCCCGGGCGAACCGAACCGGCACCGGCAGTGAAAGGGAATGAGTAATCTTGTGCAGCTTCAAGTGTCAACTTAAACTTGCTAATTGCAGCTTGCCCGACGGGGGAAGGTTGTATCAGCGGTAGAAGAAGAAGAGAGAGAAAGAGAGAAACCGGCCAGCAGCGGTAGTCGCCTTCCCGGAGTGTCGCTGACCATCTTCTCGTTTCGCGTTTCTTCGCTTCTCCCGTGCATTTTGCGTGCACCCGGCGCGCATGAGGACGAGATCGCGCGAAAGTGGAAACGAAAGAGAAAAAAAACACATACACAAACACTTTTGCACAAAACAATGCACCCGGGGGGCCGGACTTTCCAGTTGGAAAGCGAAACAAAAACCACTCGCAGGGAAACAACATTTACACACAGTAACACAACGAAAAACAAAACAAAAAAACACCAACTAACTACATAAAACCGCATGTTGCTATCGGGGTAATTAATTGGTTAATGTTTTGATTTGGAGCTAAGAAAGTTAGCCGGCCCAACCCACTCCCGCCGCCCTACGACAACGGCTCTGCCGTGCTCGAGTCGGCACGAGGTAGAAAGTGAGCTTTGCCGAAACGCGAGGGCTCGAAAAGTGAGCCACTCGCGGTGAGCCAAGCTTGGACTGTCCGTGAAACTGGAGCAAATTGTTGCCAACCGACCGGATTGCACGTGCCGCGAAAAGCTGCCAAGAACAATTTTTTGCTGTACTTGGTCGCTTCAAGAAACAACACACATCGATTGATTGTTTGGTGCGGCATACTTGCGGCAACGTGTTGTTTAACCGCTTTTACAATAAATAGTACATTTTTGACACCACCGTTCAGTGTTGTTCCAAGCGTGCACGGGTTTGAAATGCGAAACATTGCGTTTGCCGCGACAAAAACAGTCACATCACATTTGTACTATGTTTTGTTCATTTTGTTCATTTGAAAAACATGACAGACGAACAATTTTTCGCAGCAGACAGGTCGGAGAGCGTACGAGTTGTCCGATTTGACTGTATATATCTCGCACTTCAATTGTTTGTCCGTACTCCTCAGAGCGAATAATGTTTGTACATGAATCAGAGCTGCGGAATGTGTTACTCATTTGATTGCATGTGATAAGATCTTAATTTCTGACTGAGGGGGTTCGTTCTTGCCCAATCGCTTATCGTTGAACCCACCGCAAAGAGGTTTCCTTCGTAGGAATGGCAGAGTGTGTCGGTGTTGTCTCCTCTAACCCGGTAGATAATACGTGTCTTGGGTGTGTGCGATCATCGTTATCACACCTTGATAACCAATCTTACGCTGCAGCAACTATCTGCACGGCATAGAAACCAGATGTAAGACGTTGGTTGCATTATTTGGAGCTATTTTATTTCAAATAAACACTCATTAAACCAAAATTCCTTTCTCCTCATGATTATTTAAGCAATAGCAATTTATAGGCGAATTCATAAATGGGATAATTCCGCGCCGATTGCAACGAATACGTTTGGGAGCATTGTGCAACGTCCCAACTCCAGCTATGACGCGAATGTAGGGCATATTGGTGGTGTGATTTCAACCGGACCATAACCAGCTGCTGCTGCTGCTCTGCTCTAGATACGCGAAAATCAACAAACATTTGCACCTCCTTCGCTACCAACACACGGTTCGCTACAACTGCTGCCCGCTTCGGTGCAGCCTGCACTCCGACATCGGTGTGGTCAAGGATGGCCGATCTTGAATTAATTAGTCACACGATCTAACGGTGCGATTCGTAAAAGGCATATTGTGTTGCCTCCGACACCTGCAGTGTGCGCGTGTTGCAACGGCATCGAGCTGTCACATAAGGCAAAATGCTAACTGCAAACGGTCCGCCGTTCTGTTTGCGTTCGCGTCTAACCTCGAGCCGCACTGGCAGAACTTGCGCCGAAGGGTCGCGTGTGTGACGGCGGTAGACATTACGCTAAGATTGCACAATTGATTGCAGTCTCGCGCACTTCCGGAAGCGCGGAGCAGTGGCATGCTTTTCGTCTCGGTTTGGATTCGTAGGTCAACGCCGATGCTTGTTAGATCGATTCGATGGATGGGAAATAATTAACTTCGAAAAATGGTCAATTATGGCATTGGCTAACATCGCAATGAAGATTCGTCCAAACGCATGTTTGTTCTAGGTTGCTTAATTTTGTTCCGGTTTTGTAATACCTTTTAGGTTTACAAATGCAGCAAACTTCATTTCATCGTCATTAAAATCGTTGAAAATATGTTTTAAGTAATGCAATTATTACTTTTCGAGAGATGGAGCCACTTATTTACTTGTTGTTATTTCCTAAGCTATACTACGTAACTATTTGTCTATGATTCCGGTAATGTCGAGAAATCACGTTACCAACAAAGTCATCCCATATTGCATCCGTTTTGCGCTATTGCTTATGATCGTCGAAATTGAGTAAGGCTAAGTTAATGTACTTAAATTAGGATTGATTTAGTGTGAAATAAAAATCTAGAATTTGATAAGTAAACAATTACAATACAAAAAGATGTTGGCCAAACCTTTACACTTGAAATAACACTTTTAGAAGTGAATAGACTTTTTTTTAAGTTTGATCAAAGATAATCAATCCAAGATTGACAATTGATATTGATGCTCAAAGATATGGAATATCATAGAATAGATCGTTTTTCAATATGTTTTTCATCTGAATAGCACCTCTAATTATCAACCTACACAAATCGTACTCACTTCCAGCATGCTTGTTCGTCTAATAAAGTTATTTGTGTTGTGTGTTGTACTCCCGACAAAAATAGTGGGAGAGCAAAAGCGGATGCGAATTTTCATGCGAACCACTTTTATTGCGTGCTGCATGCTCGTAGAACAAGTAGGTTCTACTGCCAGCGGTACAGGTAAATAAACAATGAGGGAACAAGACCCTACACCAGCAGCACAGATTTTGCTAATGCGAACATCACACCGAGGGTCTCGTTGGCGGCACCCTCCTAGATCGCGTCGCGTGACCGTTACCTCACAACGGGCCCTGGGCGAGTGCTCGTGAAAAGCGCGTAGAAAGTGATAAAAATGATTAATTATGCTGTCGTATATTTTTTTTATTGAATCTAATTTTATTATCATCCACTCGCCCTGTGTGTGTGTGAATGACCGACCGCAAACAAACAAGCGAGCGGCGGACGGACGCACGGCGAAAACGCGTCTGCGAGCCATGATTGCGTTCCTTGCGTTCCTGTTTTCTTGCTTTTGCTCCGCCTTGGGTAGGGTGGCCGTTTGTGGGCCGCCATCCCGAGTTCATCCTACCCCACGAGCGGTTTTCGGTTGCGCGGGAATGTCTACTTCAGCACGATGCGCCAAGGCTTTGATCCTACCCACGGGTACTTTATTATCACTTCTACTGATGGGTCATCCATCCGCGTAACCCAAAAGAGCCTGTTCCGCATGGGACGTCCCGTTCGGCGGGAAATCGCCCCAACGACGGCCGCGCTCGGGGATGTGGGGCTATAAAACTGAATTTATGGCATTAAAATTACAACCCCCGAGGCTCGTCGAACCGCGTTTGGGAAGGGAGGGCCGAAGAACGCGCGTTTACAAGTAGAAATACAAAAGTACTTCAAGCTCCGCGGAGCTCGCGGAGCAAGGAACCACCGTACCGCGAACCGGAAGAAGAAGAATGGCCTCATCAAGCCTGGAAATTGGCAGGAAAATAAAAATTCAAGAGTACAAAACCACCACCCCCGGTTTGGGTCACTTACTGCCTGTGCAAATCCTCTCGGTCGCAGAGGGCGATGAGGAAGTTAAAGGGGGGAGAGCCGCGGGCCACCCGCACGAGAACGACTTGTCGCGCTGGTCTCTCCGAGCGCAGCATCCGTCTAGTCTCCCGTTCGCCCCCTCTCCCCGGGTGATGAATGTCCCGCCCGTTAAAGATGACGACGCGATAAAGGATAATAGCACGCGCGCGCAACATTGTGCGTGCATTACACACTGTCCCCGGCCGCTGAAACTGTTGCCAAAGCCGCCGCCCCGATCGCCACGCCACGTTTGCGAGGGATTTGTTTTCTCCTGCCATGGGCTCGTCAAGTCCTGCCCCGTGCAGTAGTATGTTTATCATCGCTGTTTTGGCTGACATCGTGACGCCAGCGTTAATAGAGCAATTGTCTACGGGGCTTTGTGCGACCCGGCCAGAGATGGCAGAGTCATATGACGCTGCGAGACGCTGCTTTGTGAATAGACAGACCCCACATTTCGTCGCATATTTTGAGTACGTCTTTCGTTGAAAAGAATCGGTTCCACAAGTGGCGGAAAAAATGTCCTTTATTCTTGAAAGTAAACACAAAGCGAAGGATAGACCAAAATATGCGCAGATCGTAAATAATACCTTCACGTTTTATGGGCGCGTAACTGTTTAAACTGAACGACGCGGGCTGGTAGAAATTATGTTTGTCTCAAAGAATGGACCATAACCAGCTGCTGCTGCTGCTCTGCTCTAGATACGCGAAAATCAACAAACATTTGCACCTCCTTCGCTACCAACACACGGTTCGCTACAACTGCTGCCCGCTTCGGTGCAGCCTGCACTCCGACATCGGTGTGGTCAAGGATGGCCGATCTTGAATTAATTAGTCACACGATCTAACGGTGCGATTCGTAAAAGGCATATTGTGTTGCCTCCGACACCTGCAGTGTGCGCGTGTTGCAACGGCATCGAGCTGTCACATAAGGCAAAATGCTAACTGCAAACGGTCCGCCGTTCTGTTTGCGTTCGCGTCTAACCTCGAGCCGCACTGGCAGAACTTGCGCCGAAGGGTCGCGTGTGTGACGGCGGTAGACATTACGCTAAGATTGCACAAAAAAATTTGGAGTCTAGACGGGGCGAGAAACAAGGAAGCTCAATGACGGAAGTCACTCCCAGAAGGTGCAGTCGGCAGTCTCGCGCACTTCCGGAAGCGCGGAGCAGTGGCATGCTTTTCGTCTCGGTTTGGATTCGTAGGTCAACGCCGATGCTTGTTAGATCGATTCGATGGATGGGAAATAATTAACTTCGAAAAATGGTCAATTATGGCATTGGCTAACATCGCAATGAAGATTCGTCCAAACGCATGTTTGTTCTAGGTTGCTTAATTTTGTTCCGGTTTTGTAATACCTTTTAGGTTTACAAATGCAGCAAACTTCATTTCATCGTCATTAAAACCGTTGAAAATATGTTTTTAATTGCATTACTTTTCGAGAGATGGAGCCACTTATTTACTTGTTGTTATTTCCTAAGCTATACTACGTAACTATTTGTCTATGATTCCGGTAATGTCGAGAAATCACGTTACCAACAAAGTCATCCCATATTGCATCCGTTTTGCGCTATTGCTTATGATCGTCGAAATTGAGTAAGGCTAAGTTAATGTACTTAAATTAGGATTGATTTAGTGTGAAATAAAAATCTAGAATTTGATAAGTAAACAATTACAATACAAAAAGATGTTGGCCAAACCTTTACACTTGAAATAACACTTTTAGAAGTGAATAGACTTTTTTTTAAGTTTGATCAAAGATAATCAATCCAAGATTGACAATTGATATTGATGCTCAAAGATATGGAATATCATAGAATAGATCGTTTTTCAATATGTTTTTCATCTGAATAGCACCTCTAATTATCAACCTACACAAATCGTACTCACTTCCAGCATGCTTGTTCGTCTAATAAAGTTATTTGTGTTGTGTGTTGTACTCCCGACAAAAATAGTGGGAGAGCAAAAGCGGATGCGAATTTTCATGCGAACCACTTTTATTGCGTGCTGCATGCTCGTAGAACAAGTAGGTTCTACTGCCAGCGGTACAGGTAAATAAACAATGAGGGAACAAGACCCTACACCAGCAGCACAGATTTTGCTAATGCGAACATCACACCGAGCGTCTCGTTGGCGGCACCCTCCTAGATCGCGTCGCGTGACCGTTACCTCACAACGGGCCCTGGGCGAGTGCTCGTGAAAAGCGCGTAGAAAGTGATAAAAATGATTAATTATGCTGTCGTATATTTTTTTTATTGAATCTAATTTTATTATCATCCACTCGCCCTGTGTGTGTGTGAATGACCGACCGCAAACAAACAAGCGAGCGGCGGACGGACGCACGGCGAAAACGCGTCTGCGAGCCATGATTGCGTTCCTTGCGTTCCTGTTTTCTTGCTTTTGCTCCGCCTTGGGTAGGGTGGCCGTTTGTGGGCCGCCATCCCGAGTTCATCCTACCCCACGAGCGGTTTTCGGTTGCGCGGGAATGTCTACTTCAGCACGATGCGCCAAGGCTTTGATCCTACCCACGGGTACTTTATTATCACTTCTACTGATGGGTCATCCATCCGCGTAACCCAAAAGAGCCTGTTCCGCATGGGACGTCCCGTTCGGCGGGAAATCGCCCCAACGACGGCCGCGCTCGGGGATGTGGGGCTATAAAACTGAATTTATGGCATTAAAATTACAACCCCCGAGGCTCGTCGAACCGCGTTTGGGAAGGGAGGGCCGAAGAACGCGCGTTTACAAGTAGAAATACAAAAGTACTTCAAGCTCCGCGGAGCTCGCGGAGCAAGGAACCACCGTACCGCGAACCGGAAGAAGAAGAATGGCCTCATCAAGCCTGGAAATTGGCACGAAAATAAAAATTCAAGAGTACAAAACCACCACCCCCGGTTTGGGTCACTTACTGCCTGTGCAAATCCTCTCGGTCGCAGAGGGCGATGAGGAAGTTAAAGGGGGGAGAGCCGCGGGCCACCCGCACGAGAACGACTTGTCGCGCTGGTCTCTCTGAGCGCAGCATCCGTCTAGCCTCCCGTTCGCCCCCTCTCCCCGGGTGATGAATGTCCCGCCCGTTAAAGATGACGACGCGATAAAGGATAATAGCACGCGCGCGCAACATTGTGCGTGCATTACACACTGTCCCCGGCCGCTGAAACTGTTGCCAAAGCCGCCGCCCCGATCGCCACGCCACGTTTGCGAGGGATTTGTTTTCTCCTGCCATGGGCTCGTCAAGTCCTGCCCCGTGCAGTAGTATGTTTATCATCGCTGTTTTGGCTGACATCGTGACGCCAGCGTTAATAGAGCAATTGTCTACGGGGCTTTGTGCGACCCGGCCAGAGATGGCAGTGTCATATGACGCTGCGAGACACTGCTTTGTGAATAGACATACCCCACATGTCGACGCATATTTTGAGTACGTCTTTCGTTGAAAAGAATCGGTTCCACAAGTGGCGGAAAAAATGTCCTTTATTCTTGAAAGTAAACACAAAGCGAAGGATAGACCAAAATATGCGCAGATCGTAAATAATACCTTCACGTTTTATGGGCGCGTAACTGTTTAAACTGAACGACGCGGGCTGGTAGAAATTATGTTTGTCTCAAAGAATGAAATCGGTTTATTAAATACATATTTTTTCATGATTTTTATGTGTTGTCAGTAGCTATACTATTTTTTAACCTTGATCGAACGACAACAACTCCTTAAAGGCATAAAAACAAGAACATTGCAGTTTTTCACGATTTTTCTCACATATTAGAAAATTTGAGTAATAATTTACGCAATAATACGCATGAGACGTTTCCAAACTATAGCAATTCATTTGAAAATATGATTTGTTTTATATACAGAGAGTACTGGATTACAAGCAATACGATGTCTCAAACACCAATTTGCTAGAAGCCTTTCAAACGATACCTTTCAATTCATCAACCAACGTGTTAAAAGGCTCATTAAAGATACAAATCGCCTTATTTCCATACTTCAGCGCTTCAACCACAGTGCGCAGATGTTGATTGCCTCTTTCCTTATCAAGCCGTTGGAGAGTGGTAGCGAGCTTATTAAAGCACATCCTTGTTCGACCACGAACATCAAACGTCAATTCTCGCCGCTTAAGATACCGTCTCCATGGGTGGATATTAATCGTTGACAGAAGATCGTCTCGTGTTGTTGAATTCGTTTCGCGCACAAGGTGAAAAGTTTTAATGTCTTCTGACGGTCGGAAGCCTGCTAGTGACGTGCGTGCGGGTTGTAAAGCGCACCAACGCACCCGTTCCGTGGCGCAAAAATGCGGGGGTGCTTCGACTGTAAGGCAGTGGGACTCTTTACCATATTTAGGCTTTTACGCCATATGCCAACCACATTGTCGTTCATGATTGACTCATTGCCTTCCGTGATGGGAAGAAGACGACACAG